>JAUELA010073287.1:0-10501 GCA_031471845.1 Boltenia villosa | reverse complement strand
GACATATATTCACAGGTAAATAATTTATTTTGTTATATAGTCTATGAATCCATAATATTATGATGTAGTCCAACTGGCGATATTTTACTTTAGCGTATTATATTTTCCAAAATACAAGCATATTCAATTATTTTGGTGCAAATTTGACAAATAAAATGGGAGTATATACATATTTTTAGTTATCATAAACTTCAATGTCAGAATCGAATAAAAAAAAATTTAACCAACCAAAACCATCAAAAAATTTCCTAAACTTAACCCTATTCCGGTGAAAACCACCAACAGGTGAATTTTTTTTGTGGATTCATTTCGGACACGTGAGTTCATGACCGCTCATAAATGTTGAAATATGCCCACTTCATATTGTAAAATTTGCGCCAATTTAAGTTCCTATTAAAGACGCTGAAGTAAATGGATGCCAGATATCTTCAAATTGTAACCTATGATCCTATAATATCAGTTCATATTATGCTAAAAATGAGTGCATATATGAAAGGTATTCCTATAATTTACCATCTAGAGATCACATTAAATTCCTGACTAAAGAAGATACTTCACACATATTGGAAATAAATTGCTGTATATTTTTATTCAGGTCGAATGAGAATAGGATGTCCAACACATCCAAAGATAATCCATTTAATGGACAGTACAAATTGTCCTTCTTGTTTGAGTTTTTCTTTGAAAGAGTATGGGACAGATTAGCTTTATATTGGTAGGTATTACTTGTAATTTACTATGTCAATGAGCACTGGAAATGATGGAAACTAGCAATATGGGATAATATGTCATACATATTATAGATTGTGTTGTGTGATTGACGGTACTTTCCATCCATAATGTTGAACCTAAATTCAGTGTTGCGTGCTGGCCAGCTTCTCTCATTTCCAGTAGCTGCTGCTCTGTATTCAGTAAATTTTATTCTATCAACAGTTCAATATTGTCTTTTTGTAAAAATAATTTTCTGCATTTTTCGTAGTACTATTTTGTAAGCACGTGTTTCCCTGTACCTTTTTGTGAAGCCATTTTTCTTTCCGTTTGTTTGTGAATGCACATAAAAAATTGTTCTTGTTCTTCTGTAATATATATGTAGTGATTATTTCTCACTTTGTTCCATAGCATTTTCTTTTGTTTTATTACTTTACTGTCTTGCATTGTTGCTTCAGTCAAAACCACTTTTTGATCAACCAATAATGAGATATTTTCTTACATTGTAAAAAATGTCCATCAACCTGATTTCCTGTTTGAACTACGCTTTCAAATCAAATCTCAGTTGCCTTTGTGATTATTTCTCTTGCAATAAATACTATTCATTGGTTGCATTTGTATAAAATTTATTTCGAGCAAATAAAGCTAAAAATGTGGTGTTATCTTCACTTCTTTTGCATCTTGGGCTTCATTTCGAGACAATATTTTCAGGAACAAATCTGTGCAATGAAAACAATAGTTACATTTCTCAATCCAAAACATTTATATATTTCTCTATAAACCACAAGCTTGCCAATTTTCGGTGTTCTGGAAGTGATTAAAAGATTTTTACCCCCACAATTTGGCTCTTAAATATTGTGAACAAATATTTTATCATTTTTATAGGTCTCAGAACTGATTTCAACTTTTCACCCTTATTTTTTTAACACCTTCAAACCCTAAAAATTATCCTCGCTCTTAATTCATATATTTCATTTGTATATGATAAACAGGTATATATACCCCCATTTTCACCCCTAAAATGAATAGCATTGGGTTATTGGTTCCCAAAGTCACACCCTACCAGCGTGCAATGAAGTATTGTTTAAAACTTTCAACTCGTGGCCCACTTTTACTGACATATTTTTTGGAGGGCCCACTATAACATATTGTGGCAAATTTTCTATGCTACTCAATAATACTAAACACACGTTGATAAAAGTATTCGCTTTTCGTACTTCGACTTTTTGGCCTGCTCCACGGCCCACCGGTTGAGAAGTGCTGGTTTAAACTCGATTAAGAGCCATACAGTCCTCATCACATAGATTCGTGTCAATTTAAAGGCTTTTAAATATCTGCCCTAATTGCTTTCTTGTAAAGACTGTTTGAATGCTTTTACGCCATGTGGAAAAATAACTGAGCAAATTCTTTATTTGAGTTGATAATTTAGATACTTCAGACAAGTTGGAAATGAGGCAATTACAAATTTAATTTATATGAGCTCCATTCATACTATACCTCGAATATAAATGACCCATTCTACTAATATTTGCATGAAGGATTGAGTGAATTGTAGTTAAATAAGGTGGAAGAGAAACTCCTTCAGAGAAAAAATCCCGCTTATATCTCTGATTGAAAGAAGCTGCAGATGGTAGTGGATGCTCCTGCAAAATATGAATAAAAGTTATGGAATTGAATTTAGAAATTCCTTCCCTACTTGAGGGCGGTATAAATGAAAAAAATAAAAATAACACTCTGGGGCTTGTTATTTGTTTAGTGTATTTCAAGAGAAATCGAATGCTACATCCAAGTGGCCAATATATACTACACTGATGTATTGTTCTCGATGGTTAAATTGAAAGGACTTCCTTTATAAAGAAAGTGAGCTTTGAACCACTAATTTTGGGATTTCGCTCAAGCTAATATTTAATCAATTTAGAAAAAGTGCGGTAATCACAGAGTAGCAAGCAACACACGTTATTTTTGTTGAACAAACAAAGCTAAATAGTCTGTTTATACAGCCTTTATTGGTCAACTTACATGAACAAATTTCCACGATTCCACCATTAACAGGAAAACTTCGTAAGGTGATAAAAGTTCGAAAAGTTCTCCAACTGAGCAGAGGGGATCTGGCAATAATTGTCCCTGAAATCAGTGACACAAAAAAAAATTGATTTCAAACTTCACAAATTTTTTTAGAAAGAAGATAAAAAAATTAACCTAACCTTGCCCAAAGTTTCAATCACTTTTATTGAATGTCGCAGATGACACTCGGAAAGTGTAGCAGATGTGTCTCTTGACGCCTCCCAGTGGTGGAGACAAGCACCAAATACAGACCGTAATATGAGCGAGCACCCCCACAAGTCTTTTGGTGAGTTTGCCAAGAGATTCAAAATATTCCAAGCGAAAGGATGCTCGTCAAGGAAAGTAAAAATATGAAGGTCCCTTTATTGTAAAGAAAGAGAAAGCAATTTTGATAAACAAGTATATAATAAATTTCGAACAATTAACAGCAAATTACATAAATATCACCCCAAAATTTAAATCTTAATCAAATAAATCTTTATTTTGAAAAAAAATTAGTTAAAATTGACGTTTTTGCAATAAATGAAATACCAATGATCAACCACAACTCTTTGTATGCAGGAAAACACACAATTTTTTTCTTCGAAACATTATCAATAGTGTCTGTCATCTTTATAAGGAAACCCTTCCATAGCATAAATATCATTAAACTACCTACGACTGTCAAATGCATATCAATCTATGTCAAATAATACAGGCATAGCAAACCTTTCTGCAGTGTATTTTCTAAAGCTTGGGTCCGGCCAACTAAACTCTGCATGCAGAAGGGAGCCAGGAGTGCATGATGTGACTGCGTCAATGAGCTTGGTCCCCAAAACCTCCAGTTTGTCTTTATCAAATGCGGCAGGGGTATTGTGTATTACCCCACCTTCAATTGACCCACTGCTACCAGTCTTACAGCAACATTGGTGCAGGAGTAGGGATATGCATTCATTGTTTGAGACTTGAGCTGACTGGAGGTGAATATATTATATTTGATGAAAAGGTATGGAAATGAAAACTAACAAAATATATCCAGAAAATGTTAAAATTGAAAAAAAAAACCTTCGACAGGGGACACGATTTCTTTTTTTTGGGTCCTGACCCAATCAATCCAGTCTCCACAACAATAGGGGTGAATCTAACAACAGAAGCAGATGCGACGTAAGCTCTGTGCTGCGACAGTAAAGACATTCTTTGCTCTGAGCATAAGTGATTCATTACTGGAGCTCCGTCCTCATCCTCTTTCAACTTTTCAGTACGACGTCCGAACAAAATCGCGTTCGCCTGCTCAAATTTAATGAAATAAATAACCTGATGTCAACCATTACAAAAAGTCAAGTAAAGACTCACTTGAGTAACTGAACTCTCAAATACAAACTGGCAAACGACAGCGAAACTGTCCGATGTTTGCGATAAACTCACAAGAGCTTGTCTGCAACTTTTCATCGATGGATCATTGTTGACTTTGCCTGTGAATGAGATGATTGTTTATCCACAATATTCTATTTCACAATAAGTTAATATAAATATTATCACATATAATATTTTCCATCAATATGTATATGCTTGAGTGACAGTAATAGCAATAAAGCTACAGGATTACATAAATTATCAAAATATATAAATATACTAGACTACCTGTGACCCACTGGGTCAACCAGTTTTGAAAACGGCTTCGGTAAGCTATGGCACTGTTTTCAGAAACCTGTTTTATTAGGTTTGCATTGTGCCCGTTCCCGAGTGCATATATATGGGGCTATCGTGCGTCGCTTTTGTTTTTGCTGTACAGACAAGCAATCAAGCTGTACAGACAAGCAATCAAGCAATTTTAGTTTTAGTATTATACTAGATACGGAAATCATGGCAAACAAGGTAAATCTGTTTCCAAACAAGTTACATTTCTCCATCACCTGACTGCATTAATTACATCATGAAATATTTTCGGCCTTGCAAATTTCAAAAAATTAATAGTGTAAATATCTTCTCATTTGGAGTGGGAAAGCAATGAGTAGTTTATTGGTGAATATAACTCACCTCTGTGGAGCAATGAGAAGAAATAGGAAACAAGTGTCTGCGAGAGTGGATACGTGGAAACCTCCAGTGAAAGCGGGACGGGAGAAGTCAGCAAGATGGAAATGATTTCAACTGATAATTCGGCGGAGATCAGGGAGGGGTTTATGTTGCAGATGTGAATTCGGAGATCTTCAATGTGGTTCCAGAGGGTTTTCTGGAGCCTAAAGGAAAAATAATTTTCAGAAATCAACTTTGTATAGGAAAAAAAAGTTATGTAATGTTCTGTCCAGGGTAGATGAGAATACATATTTTAAAATTTCTGCAGCATTTATAGCAGAACAAACAGACTTTAGTAATTTGATTCCATCCAAGAGTTGGCAAAGAAATTTTCAAATGAAATAATACCCTTTATTAGTCAAGTTACATATGATGGGTTTAAGCAAATCCAATCTGTGAGCATTCCATTCATGTAACATACAAAGCACTCCAGGGCAAAATGTATTCACTTTGTTACCTAGTCTGAATTTCATACGAGCCAGGAGTCTCAACATTCCTTGTTAGTAATCGCCAAATATTCTTAAGAAGGTTGATTATCTGCTGTCTTGTCAGTTGCCCGTCTGAAACCATAGCGAAGCAGTACTGCAGAACGTCTTCAAGAAGTCCTGAAAGAAAAGAAGATGAAAATCTGATTCGGAAGAAAATTAGTCCTCGTCAAGCCAGAATATTAGTTTCTCGACGCTCCATACCAGGTATAATGGCGCTTGTGAATGAGTAGAGTTTGAGAAACAATGTCATGTGATATTGCTCACTGATATCTGTCAATAATCTGCCAAGCACAGAGTTGGCACATCCACGAACTGATATTATCTGCATGAGAGTCAGGATCCAATTCTGCCTGAATTGAACAATTGATCTATACATTATACAGTGATTAAAATACATACTGCAATTTTCCGAATATAATATGCACCCATGTATAATACGCAACCTTGATTTGAGGAAAAAACCTGACACTTTTCGTTTAAAATAATTTTTTACGATTACGACATGATCAATACTGTCGAAAAATATGATCGGCGAAATAATTTTTAACACTTTCGATGCTTATATACGCTTTTTTACAGTTTACGGTTGAGTGCTTTATGATGTATATATACGTTCATACTCAAACTCCAGTCAATGGGTGCGGTGCCATAGGCACTTATCAACTACTTTTATCACGTTTGCGTGATTACGTGATCACGACATGCACAGGTTACGTTCCTTCGTCTAGAAATAAAAATGTTGTTGCTGTAACTTTAGCAGACAAATTTTGTACTTGATATTATATATACGATAATGGTCGTTAATCTTTTGATAAAATTTAAAAATCCTCATTATACCCATGTATGATGAGACACCATCATCTCAATGAATAAGAGTCTAGCCCAGGCTGTTCATTAGTTCAGACTTTTGACTGAATAGGAAAACAGGGAGAGGGTTATTAGGAAAAAACGAACTGTGAAATTCTGGCTGTCACACAGTTCGGATTTCCCGCATTGTTTGTGATTTCTGACTCCTTGGTCACAACTCGGCCCATCTACAAACTACATATTAAAATTCACAAAATTTAACTCAAATTTGACATTAACTTGGCATACTGTACCTATCAGTGTTGATATCTTGCAGCAATTCACAGCACAATTCATTATAATGCAGTTTCAGCTCCACTACTACGCTGTTAACTTTCCTCTCTCCTGAACTTGCACTTTTCCTCATCGCAATTCGAAGTAAATCTTGCAGTACTGATTTCTGTAAGAGAATATAACTCGATAATATGAGTGCATTTTGTTGGGTGTTCCCAAAAATATCATACATACCAATACTTTACTGAGAATTTCTCTCATATGCCTGTCGAGTGTTTTAGATTTGTTCGCATCAGAAGCTCGCAGCAGAAATTGGATTACCTGGAACGAGCCTTCCGATGATTGACATATGAGATGAACTGCTAGACTACGTACCCTGTAAAAAACATATAAAATTCTTCATAATTACTTTTCATTGGAAATATAGATCAAGAATTTTCAAGATTGGGCCAGCAAAAGCTTGAATTTAATAAAAACAATTTAAAGAATAAAAATCCATTTAGTATGAAAATGAGCTGCCAATGGTCAGGCATTTCTCAAGCATTATAACTTTGTATTTTTAAAAATGCTCAATTTTTTTTAATGCAATAAATAAAAAAATAAGAATTACTCACGTTTCAGTTTTACTCCTGTAGTTTGGTAACTTTGAAAATTGTGAATATAGAAGATTCAGATTTGCATCATCCACTGCAATGGCAATAACAAAAAAAGAAGAATAAAAATTTGTTCATGAAAATTTCAACCAATATGATGCGTGAGAATTTTAAAGAGCAAAAAATACTCACGAATCTTTATGAATGAAGTTGTTGAAGCTCGTATGAGAACAGTAGAGTCCGAACACAACTGCATAATATAAAGGATGACTTTCACTTGTCCTAAATCATCACTTGTTGAGGGAGACTAAAGTAAGTAAAGGAAATTACCATGACTATCATTTCTACATCTCCTTAAGTGCCAATGAATACATAGATCGAAAAATTGATTTTAGATTAAATGAGCTGCTCCCTTCAGTATCAATTTGCATGGATGAGGGTTAATAAAGACTGAAATTAAGTGGGATTTTCTGATCAAATTTTTATATATATTATGAAGGTAACAAAATGAAAGTGTTGCTATGTTAAAACATGTGGGGACTAAAACATAATACGGACGTTACATGCTTAGTGGTTGGGAGTCAATGGAATTAGGGTCGGTACCCCTGAATTAGTTAAATGATACGATCGTACTATGAGTAATCATTGGTAAAATAATAATTCTCTTTATAACAAGTGTAAAAAAATTGCAATTATAGCAACAAACAAAACAAAATTCTCTTGTCTCAAATAGCTTTATTAAACCTGGTACAAATCCACCATAGCCTTTCGAACACCTTCTCTGTTGCGACTTGCAAGATGCTCCAAAATCCGAACAACAGATTTCATTTTGGGTTGATCTTCGTCAACTGGTTGCTGGCCTAGAAATTTAAGTACATGACAGTTAGCTGAAATGAATAAGAGTATATGGAAAAAGTATTTTATTGCATCTCGCATACCCCATTGTTGATTTGCAAAATCTCGAAATCCAGTTCTCAAAACTCTGTTAATTATTTCTGATGGAAATGCATTTCCAATATCAGCAACCACCCAGTCGAAGTTTGGTGCATGTCGTGCAGAAGTTGCAAGCAGTGAATCCATGCATGATTCAGCACCTCGATCAATCCTATAGAAATAAAGATTCAAGTTTTCCCGCTCTGTGTTGATCCTATGATTGAGAATAGTTCATCTGCATGAGGTGAGAAAATTAACTCTTTTCTGACAACTTCCAGTCGAGGTCTGTTCATTATATAGATAATATCTGAAAAGTTTAACACTTGAACTGATGAAACATTTGAACTGGTGAGCCTCAAACTATGAGTGCATAACATACATGATAATAGTCATTTTCTTAATTTTGGTGACAAATCAAGGGTGGGTATCATACATTGAGGCGTATTATACAAAGAAATTTAAGGTAATATATATAGAGCAGGGGGGTGCGAGAGAGAGTTAACATATCGTTTTTTTGTATTATATATTAAAAAATTATTTAAAAAATTCATTTTCTTTATCTTTAAAAAAATTGTTACTATTTTAGGGGTGAGAGGGCATATTAATTTTTTTTAGGGATGTGGAGCATAAGAAAGGTTGGTAACCCCTCATATATAGTATCAATAAATAAGTTATATATCTGCAGATCATCTGCAGATCATCCAGGCATATCAATTTTCAATATTCTCCAAAATGAATGCAGTTTCCAACATTATATAGTAGATGCAGGGCACAATAGATGAATTTTGGGAGGCCTTTCATTTTGACAGGCTTGACCAGTAGAAGCCTGTCAAAACTTTTGTTTGGCCTGTCAAATTATTTGCCTTAAAAAAAATGCATAAATGTGAAGAGGCGTTAGTGCGAGAAGTGGTGTGCAGAGAGAGAATGTTATTTTCCTTTATAATGCCGCTTGTTACAAAAAGTAAATTGAGGATGTTCACCGTTCAAAAAACGAACTTTTACAATTGAGTTATTTTCCTGTTTAATTCTGCATTGAAAACACAAATATTCCCGCAATTTTATAGCCGGTCATTTTGACTGGCATCAAATTTTGACCACTGTAGATGAGAACTTAAACCAGCATATTGAATATCATTGATTTGATCACATTTCAAGATAGAAAATATTCACTCAGGCAACAATTTATCAACAAAGCAATTCAACTCACAGTGATTTGAGGCAGAATCTGTAAATGTTCATCAACATTCTAGTTGGGAAGATTTGAAGCCAAAATGCAACAAGTTCATTTAGTTTTCTATTGGAGTGAGTTGATGACCCTGATATAGATGCAGTTTGCTTGAAACAGCTACTGATTTGACCTGAAAATGGATAAAATAAACTCAAAACAACAAGTGATTGTGTACATCTGACAGAGCATTCAACCTCGATGATTTTATCGCACCAACCTAAGGATTCTACCGACCACTCGCATAAAACTGGTGCCCATGCTTCACTATTCTTATCCAGTAATTCATTTAATGTATGCACAACTTTTTGAATGCTTGAATTCATTTCCTGGCTGACACCATATGCTGTAAATATGCAAGGCAGCATTTATGACATTGAAAAGTATAAAAAAATGATGGTCAAAATATTTACCAGAACCAGAATAGTCCATGCTATGTTCATCCATGCAATATCGACTGGCATCTTCAAAAAGTTGGGTGAAACGTTGCAGGACGGCATGTCGGGCAGCGGGGACTCTCCGCAATAACGCAACTGAGTTGCTCACACGCTCGCCACCAAATCCACCTGCTGCATGACCAGATGCAATGAACCAACTCACTATCTGCTTGGTATTGAGCTGAAAAAAATTATTATGCAAAGGTTACTATTATATAAAATATGTAAAATAGATGCATTTGATTCCAAAGTTTGGCTATGCCTAATTGTGTTATTTCAATACACAACTATTATTGTGTGAATTGCATTGTAGGGATATGGAGCTGTGCAATCAAGGTGTTACAGCCGTTTTTTTTTCTCATGATTTTTAATGAAATGTCTTGAGTAGTACACTAGATTTTGTGTTGAAAGGAATACGTTGAATTTCACATTCATGAAACATTGGTACAGTACAGTAATTTCAGGCATATTAATACTTAAATAACAAAACAATAAGTAGAGAGAGAATTTAATTGTTTGTATAATTTCATTTCAATACCTTGGACACTTGTTCTTCCTTCTCTTTCATTTCAATACCATGCATTTGGATTCGCACTCAGTCATAAAGATGCATTTCGCAAGTTTCCTATGTTCTGGTTGATTAGTTATGTATATGAAATTACGATACAATAATATTTTAAAAGTTCAACTTCTCTTTGGGTCAGTTCCCAGTTTATTCAATGGTCTTATATGTAATTAATGGATTAATTACTCTGACGTGTGTGGCTACCGCATGAATCATTCAATATGTATCGAAATATCATGTATATCAACACCGAGTTTATCTCAGTTGCGTTGCGAAACGTTGACGGACTTCTTCATAAAATTCATCTAAGATAGAACACAGAAGGTAATATGCAAATATAGATATAAAATATTTCT
>JAUELA010073176.1:0-10503 GCA_031471845.1 Boltenia villosa | reverse complement strand
TTCGGATTCGATTCGGCAAAAAAGATTCGGATTCGATTCGAATCTTTTAAGATCCGAAAATGCCCATCCCTAATTATATTGTTGTATAATTCATCCACATACAAAAGAAGTATCAATATTCTTGATTTTTAATTATATATTTGTATTTGGTAATCTGTGTATGCCGTAGGTTTTTGTCATACTTTCACATGAGCTAGAAAGTTGAAATTTGGCACGCTGTGATATTTCTTTCCAAAAACATATAACCAGATAATTGTCCACCGAATCAATAATCCACCGAATATTCAATTTGGATTTAAGTTTGTGAGTTGATCTAAAATGTCACGTATGTACACAAACAAACCTTCCAGCTTCTTAGAAATCTTCTTATATTGCTTCTTCACTTCCTCGTCCAATACTTTCAACATTTCTTCGTTGGTCATAGATTGACCAGACAATTCAGTCAATCCTGCAGAATTTATAAGTAAATATATTTAATATGATTTACCTACTAGTAGATTAAGAATTGTACTAAACCTAATTAATTGGTTAAGATAAAGGTCGAGGAAATTTCAATTTAATCTTATCAGGTAAATGGGTGACGAATGACGAGTGTCAGATTTTAATGACGTCATGAATACAGCAACCTTATTCACTTTTAGTCAAGCTCATTTGGCGAGATTCAGACATTAACCTTTGTTTACTAGACAGATGAGTCTTGGAGAATTAGATCATAAAACCTTTAAGGGGACGTATATATATTATATTCTCATCAAAACAGAAGTTTAGATATTTTGTAAGAAAAGTACTTACTATCAGACAGCATATCCAGCTCACTTTGGGCCCATATCTTCAATCCTTCTATTGACTCTATTTCAATCGATGCAGATTGCACTCCGAATATAATAATTGCCAACAGGATTAAACGATACATGATTGCTATATTGTGTCAGATCACTAAAAATCTAAGTCATGAGTAAGATGATGAAAATATTTAATTCAAACCAAACTTCGAGACATTGAAAGCCGTAACGAGCCAAAACTAAAACATGATCATGCTTCATATTTAACCCTACTCAATTATGTATTAGTGTGATTCGAATTTATCAAATCAGCGAAGCTTCCTCAAGCGTAGCTGCATCGTTTCAAACAGTACAAAATAAAAACGAATAAAACTTGACATCAAACATTCTAGGTTAGATTACCTTTAAGTTCAGATCATATTAATGTAACCTAATTCAATTACAAGTTACTCTACCTCATATTCATATATATCTTATTATTCTATTGAAAAATCCTTATTATCGTAGAGTTCTTAATTGTGCCCTGAAGAATAAGCCAATTCCTGGGCTGCAATGTAAAAAGCTAAAGGAAATGATCTTGCGAAAATATTCGAAAAAACGACTATAGAATAAACACGTTGGCAACAGCCTTCTTCATTTTGACGTGTAGCAAATGACGTTGCAGTGCACTAGGAAGAGATGCAACATCACATGCAACCCGTGCTCTTGTTCTATTGGTCGCCAATTTTATACTTTCCAGAGATTTCTATACGAGATAAAAATTTGTCATCTCATGCGCTCTAGGCTATTCTTGTTTACGCCAAGCTTCGCGGTGTTTATCATGATAACATCTTCAAGAGCTTTAGCAAGATTTATTTTACCAACTCAGCTAATCTTGTTTTGGATATTATTTCTCTCCATACTTATCTCGATGTACATTCCCTTTTTTCATTAATGCTGATATTTATCCGAAAAACTCTGCACATGCAATGTACTCTCCAAGCTGCGCGCGCACATACAGTTCTGAAGCAGCGCACAAAGGAAATTAAACAGCGCACACAGCGCAGGAGATGAAGGACAACAAAACATTACTATCGCTGTTTAAATGCTTATATGTTATTTCTTCAAGTAAACAAGATTGCGCCGGAGATGGAGGACATGAGAAGCTCTCATTCCAAATTCTCACTGGGGTGGAGAAGATGAGTCTGAATCCCATATCGATATTGCACGACACCCAGCAAACATGTATTGTTCCATCAGAGTGAAAATCAGTGATTGTTCCGTATCGTTTCATATGGTTACGAACAATCTGCATGTTTACAATAACGTGCAGTACAGTTATATTATTCGATGTGCGGAAGATTTTGTAATAACGTGGCCGAAGATTTTCCACTTCTTGGTTCTCCTCAACAGGCCCGACAAAAATACAGAAAATAAGAAAAATGAAAAACTATCGTGGGTTTGTTTCATCGAAGTAGTAATTAGTGCAGTATATCGTTTGATTTTGATATAACAATCGGCCTGTCAGCGAGTAACTAAAACCATATGTCTATGCTTGAACGTAGGCCTACATAAAATTACTGGACATGATGTAACAACGTGGTCGAGATACGATTTACAATAGATACGACTGCGCAAAGAATCGATATTTGCATCTTCATAATTAATAATAAAATCCTGTTTCGAGTGAAAGCTAGAAAGAAATTCAACATCGAAACATTAGAGGCAATAGAGGGTGACATGTATTAAAATAGCATATTTTTAACGGAAAATACTGCTAAATACGGCCTATACGCGATATAAAATAATATTATCTAGCTGAGCTGTAGAGCAGTGGTTCTCAACCTTTTACTGACTGCGTACCACGTTAGTGTTTTTACTCTGGCCGCGTACCACCAACAAAGCCCCCTTTTTTGGGGTGGGGAACAATAGCACAAGAAACGCGCTATGGGAGTATTTTATAATGTGGCACTACATCCATTTTTTAGAGCTTCGTGCAAAGTTTCAACGTATCAATTATATGCAGTAACAACATATTAATTGCGTGTAAAATCTCGTCTACCGTCAGAACTGAAAGGCTTTAATTATCGCCACCACTGAATTATCGCAAACCTCGGCTCGAGCCGCTATCACGAACTGCCAAACCTAGTCTCCAAATTAATTTGCTGAAATGTATGTATTATTACAAAAAAAAAAACGAATTTACAAAAAACACTATATGCTGGTCTATGCGGGGTATGACCCCACTCACAACACATCGGAAATCATGTCCAGCTCGTTTTAGGCGGGCAGTAGCGGGCGAGGGCGATCTCTGAAGACAACAGTATGGAAGAAAAGGAGAAAGCGTTGCCGTCATATTTTAGCCAACTCAAAAGTCAATTGTTGCAATAATTCAAAGCTGCTCGCGTACCACTTGAAAGGCTCCCGCGTACCACAGGCTGAGAACCACTGCTGTAGAGAGAGTACAACGATCTAGCCTGCTAGTGTTTATTACTGAATATACTGATTGACTATGTATTACTGATATAGGCAATTTATCTGTGAGAAATATTGCAATGCAAGTTGTTGCAATCTTCCAACGAGAATAAATAAACTTTGAAGGTGGCAACATACAAAATGCACCTGCGTAATGCGTCTCTTGTGGAATTAACTGACCATAGAGTTGAGTACTGACTATTCGACAAATATTACACAGATCACGAGAGGTGGCGTTGCTATTGCTCTGAAACTTTTCGCAATGCAACTCGATTAGACGGTTTTCCATCGACGCATGCTGTACGGTCATCATAATAATACGATTAAAGAGGAATAAAAATACACGCAACTCTGTGTGTTTCCATCTTAACGCTCTGAGTGGGTACACGTCCGCGTGGGTGGTTTACAATACGTTTTTCAGTTTCGAAGCATAGCATGATGTTCATTTTGTAATAACGTGGTCGAGATACGATTTCTCCACCACTCTGTTCTCAGAGTTGTAATGACTCGATTCAATGACTTGAATCGAGTCTTTACCCGTGAGAGATTCGACTCGACTCGAGTCTCGGCGCTTGAAGACTTGGCTTGACTCGAGTCTGGAAACAAAATGACTCGAGTTAAAAGTGACCCTGGTCTGACATTAAAGAGATCAATTTGATTACATTTTTTCCGATCGGTCTTGGATAGTTTATGACATAACAATGTATTTAACTTTCACGCGTACCTTGATTCTGGAGCAATTTGAAACACGGTGTCGGTTTGCTTTGCCTTTTTAAGGATCGTAACGTGAGTTGCTAAAATATTCAGTTCAGTTTTGCGCCATGGTCGTTCAGTGCATACTTTATAGCGTGTATAACATTAAAGATTATTTTACAATAGCTTATTAGCATATTAGCTTTAGCACATTAGCAATAGCTTATTAGCATACCTAGCGGTATAAAATTTGAGCTTGGAACTCGGTCCAAATCATCGATGCAGAGATTTAATTGATTGTTTCAAGCTAAAGTTTTTTCTTCTTATTATTTACTGTCTGCTGCATGAAATACTACTCTGTATATCATGTTTCGTTTCGTTAACATGGTGTTAACAATTCCCACTACTTCGACCTTAACTAGTCTTGCTTCACAAGGTTTCTTTAAACAAATAACAATAAGCTTCCCATAAGAATACAGTAAAGTATATTAATAAACAAAATTAAAAACAATAAAAAAATAATATTATGTAAAATGTTGGATTTAATCGGTAGCATTTCGAACATCGCTAAAGTGTCATTCCATGTGGATCATAATACGTGGATTTAATCTCACTTTCAGTTAAATCAATTTTGTCATCGATGTTACTGGATCTCCTTGGTGGTTCAGTGTTTGATAGGTGAGAGTTTCTTAACCCTCTTGTTACCTTCAGCTTTGATACTTGTAAGTATACAAGAGCAGAAAGAAAAATTAAAACAAGAACGCATAGAATTATGATAGCAATGATATGAGGTGGCAACTTGTGCATTATGCTTCCACCTGGAGCGCAGCATGCTCTATTGCTAGGCCCCCCGCATTTTCCTTTAATATATTCCCCATTGCAATTCATAGATTCTAATTGGCATGTTCCAAACGCTACCAGGCATTCTTTATCTTCAACTTCCCAGGACTTAATCTCATCTAAGGCAGGTTCGCAGCATTCTCTATAAGGAGAACCTCCACATTTTCCTCCTCGTACAATCCCACTACAGTTGAGCATAAAATGTTGACATGTTCCAAAACTAGCAGCACACTTTTCATCATTCTTAGTCCATTTGGTAACAATTTCTTCGTCAGGGACACAACAAAGTCGATCTACTGGGCCTCCACACTTGTTAATTACATGTCTTCCTCCTTCACATTGGATCATATTAGACTGACAATTACCCATATGTTTATAGCATTCCGTGTCCTTCTGTTTCCAATCTTCCCATTGATTTGAATGCACTGCACAACATCCTCTATATACTGGTCCTCCACACACCCCTTTCCATTCTCCAGAACAACCGAGACTTTTATGTTTACAGCTTCCGAAATTCAAAAGACAATCGAAGTCATGAGCTCTCCACTCTGAAGCTGTCTCTTTATTTGGAACACAACACATGCGACCTGGAGGTCCTCCGCATAAATCCTCCTCATATCTCCCATTTTCACACTCTGTGATATTAGATTGACAGCTTCCCATCTTTTCAAAGCATCCTTGATCATCTTTTAACCATCCTTGGATCACATACTCGTCAGGAACACAACAGAATTTACTTGCCGAACCATCACACCATCCAGATGGATGATAATTATCTTTGCAGCTGATTGTAAAAGACTGGCAAGTTCCAAACTGTTGCAAGCATTGGTTCTCTTCTGCCTTCGGCGCTGACGGTATATCGATAGATGGCACACAACAGAGTCGATTATCTGGCCCACCACATCTATCATATTCATACTCCCCCTCACACGTTGTCAGCCTATGTTGGCATGTGCCTAAAACTTCCATACATTTCGAATCTTCGTTTTCCCAACCCGCTACAATCCAGGGATTAGGAGGACAGCAGCTTTGGTTCGAGTCCGCTCCACAAACTCCTTTCAAAGTTGGAGTCGGGCATGGGCGCCCTATATCTTGACACTTTCCAAATATGACCGAACAAGACGTCAATTCTGGTTCTAAACTCGCTGAAGAGGTAGACGATACAGCAAAAATGACGACAAACAGTTCGATACCTTTGATCTGATTTATCATTCTTATCTTTGAAGATATTATTTATGTTGCTGAAAAATATATTAAAATAAAATGATTTTCAATTAACTAGATAAACTATTTTGCTATTTTGAGAACATTCTCCAATACTTCAGCCTAATCATTTTTACATAAGTCAGCGATAGAAAAATAATGTATTGAATCATATAGAGACAAGAAAAGAAATGAAGGATGAAATATGAACTGCATTACAACTACGGTTTTCTTTCTACTTTTTTTCACTGTCATTCTAATTTCCCACATATATTGCTCTTATCAGTGTAGAGAACGGCATTAGAATGGTTTCCAATGCAATCTTCTGCCCTTAAATATCTTATTTTACTTATGTCTATAGCGGGAAACAATTGCATTCAATGAGCGAAGATATTGTAGACATGAAACAATTAATGAAAATCTGCAGGATAGTTATTATGGTTTGGTAAAAGGGATTACGGTAATTATCTATTAATCCATGAGTCTCGCGAGTTCACGATAGACACGAACCATTTCCTCGTACGTCTGAATACTCTTCACGTGAGAATATCAGATAATAGCTTCATACAGGATACGACAATCAAGGTATACAACAATGTAAACTAGAAATGCAGCTTATCTCATGACTTCCCGAAATATGTACTTATGTGTGGGGAAGACGTTTTATATCGACCGCTCTTCGTAGTCAAGGTGTAGTCAAACTTTCGAATTAAAGCCAATTAATTGTGTTATGAATGTTCAAGTCCAAAAGTAACGAGAATTCTGCATTTGCAGTCACACAATTATTATTTCAGGCTCCCAAATTAAATGAAAACACTATCACCTTAGCATAATCTTAACGAATGCTACTTTGCCATAAATTTACGGGCAACGAAAAGGGAAAATGTCGACGAAAAATGTTAATCTTCTTGCAAATGTTTGTTTGCAGAAGTTTGCCAACAACTTAAACTGACTGTCCTTTCTGCGTAATGAATTACGCTAGAAAAAACGACAATCATTGTTGTGTTATATTCTTTAATATTAAAGATGGATAAAAATAGAATAACATATTTACGGCTGAAGCGTGTAACATCTGGCATGAGAGAGAGGACCGGCTAATCATGTTGTTTGGGCACCGGTTGGTGCAAAATCAACATTTGAAACACGTTGGTCGATACTCGTCATAATATGAGTCAGATCACGAAATCACCACATAACCACTGAGCCACGTACACAGTGCTCACTTAAGGTATTTGGTCTCTTATGGTTCGTAAAATAATGAATGAGATCAACTATATAGCCTTAATTCCATTATGTGCTCGAATTCTATGATTGATATTTTAAACTGTATGCAAATGTACGGGAATGCAACGGTATATAGGATGTCGGCGATATCGAGAACCATCGTCTACAACCTGCTAGTTCGTTAGGATGTAAAATAATGCGAGGCAATTTTCTGTGACGTTTGAACCCAATTACAGCACGCATTATGCTTGTTTTGCTATCCATTTGCTTGAAAAACACAAGATTTAAGTTTATTTTGTGTTTCTGAAAATGATAAACACCTCAGTTTATCTCCGATCAGATCTAAAACAAATACTGTGGTCGTGCAAGATTGCCTTTAGGCATTGAGAATGACTAAGCGTTCAAGAATATCCGCATTATCAAAAGCAATGCCAACCAAACTCTTTTTAAAGCTTATACTGACCTTTATGATCCATTAAAGATTTTCTAGGTTTAGTTTAGCAGCGTGTAATATTGTTAAAATATGAATAAAGCTTTAATTGTAATTATAGAAGTTGTAGGATATGCTGCAGAGAAACTGTTTGTCCTCTCCACCTTCTATTTGTGAATCTATATGAAGCAAAAGCTAGAAACAGGTTCGAGGAAAAATTAATGGAGTCTTGTTTGCGCAAAAGTTTTATTTTTATTAAGAATTAATTTTTATTATTCATCTGAGGTGTAGACTTTAACAGCTGTTATCTAGATGTTCTTGAATATATGTATAGAAATGTGTGATTAATTATCTCATTTTATATGTTTGCAAATAAGTATATGTTTCCTTTAACAACTGCATATTATCCTTGTGAAGAAGATATATTGTATGATATAATGGAATCCTTCAAAATAAAGCATTCATCTCTATGCGGACGAGTCCATTTCTTGTATTATTTTGATTTTATTTCATTTAGAGATAACTTAAGTCAGTAGAATGGCAACGATTTTGAAAATGCAATGCTGTCTATTTTAGAAAACCAATTGCTCTACGACCATCTAAATGACGACATCGACGACGTCATATCTATGACATTTTAGCTAGTCTTGTGAAGAATGTAAATTAAATTAATTTAAATTTAGTAATTACAGTGGAAATAATGCAAAATATTGTTGGCTTATGTTCTTCACAATTAATTTCGATTCTTTAGGAATAAAAATTCTCACTGCGTATAATCACAATAATATTTTTTTTATTTATATGCAGAAATAGAATATATTTCTTCACCATGAGTACTTTAGTTCATCTAGTTCTTCTTATTCTATCACTGATTGCTGGCGTTCTTTCTGCATCAGACTTGCAAGATGCAGGAGTGGAAATTCTGAGTGGGCAAGAAGATTTAAAATCAAGTAAATTTATTTCTCTATTTTCTTTGTCTATTTCCAAGCCAGAAATATTGTGGAAAGATTATAGGAGAAAGAAGAAATGCCTTAGACAATGTAATATAATGTGTTAGTATGAGAAATAATTCACCTTAAATTTGATGAGGAAAGTAATTTGCGTTCTAAGTCAAAAATAATTGATATTTACAATTTGATATATCTTTGCAGGAATTGAAGAACTGGATGGAGGAATTATGGAGAACAAAAGGAGAAGGGAAGAGATCGAAGGGGATTTGAATAAGAAAACAAAGAAACTGAATAAGAGAACGAAAGGTAAATTTCTGTTATTGTTCATATTTTGGACTAATTTTAATGCTCTTATACAACTTCATTATGCTTTAGAGTTTGATGCTTCATTTCAAGAAGATATCAAGAAACAGGGGGATGAAATAGCTATGGAATTGGATTCTAAAATCGCTCCATTTGTTGAATACTGCAAAGGTAAGGCAATTATTCCACTTTATATATTCTGGATAATGGGATAGGTCTGATACATTAAAGGTTAGATCGAAAATTAATCGAGATGGAGCGGAAAGAGTCCTCGTATTTTCAACTCGAATGATCTCCAAACAGCGCCAATTTACATAAAAACGTTTATCAGCGTTCATAAAAATATTTTAATTTTACCTGGTAATACAATTGGATAGAAATTCATACTACAGTAGCTTTATGAATGTGTTAAGATGGACAACTTTATCTTACTTCCATTCCCATAATTCTGAGAAATTATTTTGGTAACGCAAGAATTTTGATCGTGATCATAGGAACAAGATTCTCTCGGACAAACCCATCGTTGTATCCAATATTGACCTACAGTTAATAACAGTGCATTAGACCAAAAATTTAATTAAAGATCAACATCACTGATAAGCGAAATGTCAATTTTTAAATAGCAAAGTCGTGATATTCCATGACGCATCGGAGATTTATTTCTGCTGTTTTGCAAAAAAAACACACAATAAAAAAACTTGCTGTGCTGCGCTATGTAGAAAAAATAAAATATTCAAAAGAGATCTTCTTCTTGCAAAGCACTTAATAGAAGTTACGTTTTTCGTTACCTTTCACTTTCATCTGGATCATTATGCATTATTACCAACAATTTTTTGCTGATTTACAGATGAATATGCAGCAATGAATGATGCCAGCATACGACTGACAGAAGTGGAAAATATGATTGATGAGCATTCAATGGGTAAGAAAGTATGTAGCTAGCAAGAGTGCAATGTATTGTAAATCGGATGAATAACATCTTAAAATCTTAGTAACATAACGTATCAGAGTTGCCACATAAAATATAAAGTCATAATTCCTTAAAAACAAACCATTTAAATAAACACGTTAATGTTGAAAACATGCAAATAAATCTTGGAAATTGCAAATCATCATATATTATCTGAGGCTTTATAAGCTTAGATTTCAAACAATTTCGAAATTTTCAACCCAGACAAGCTTTAAAAACACAGCAGTGGCATCCCTGTAACGTATCGCTGACTGTGAGATACTCTTACATGAGTACATCCCTGTAACGTATCGCTGACTGTAAGATACTCTTACATGAGTACATATAACACAACGTAAATGACAGTAGAAATAAATTTAATTAAAAGGGACTCATTTTATTATCAACGAAATAGATTTGTATGCCCGAGAGCTTTTGCATAGGTAAAAATTAATGTTTAAAAATGTGATACAAGTAATGTTTGCAGTGGAAATTTAAATTTTCATTCATATTGTTATTTTATTCACTGATTCAAAGAGGATTGTTTGGAGCTATTTGTGTCAACTCTCTAAACAATTGTTTTGGTCATAGATCTACAAGATCTAGAAGAATTTCGTCAGAAGACAGAAGGCGACATTGCGATGCTCATGTCTTCACAGATGCAGAATTCTAAAT
>JAUELA010073067.1:0-10506 GCA_031471845.1 Boltenia villosa | reverse complement strand
CAGGTATAGATCAGATAACGGGTGTTCGTAAGCCAGTGGTAACATCAAATAGGTCTGTTCCGTGTTCGAATATGTGTCAGGCAATCTTGAAAGGTAGTTTAGAGACCGAAATTATAATTTGTTTTATTTTACTTTATACGAATGCAGAACGCGTTGTTTGCGTGCTATTGACGAATAGTATATACTGCTATATGGTCAGTCTGCATTATACAGAGATTTGAAACATTACGCAGACGACGCACCATGAGTTTGTACTGCAGTGAATTCGAGTTAGAATAAGGTTATTGTTAGAATCCCCTTCTGTTGGAATCAATTGTTCCTGCATTTCCGGCTCTCATCTGTTGCTTCCTATATTTCAAATTTGAATTTCAACTGTTTCGGGAGATAAGTATTGTTGCTGAATTATTGAAGCTCGACTGATCGGATTAAAACAATGGCTAAAGTATCTTTCGACATCATTGATGACACTATTTTAGACTATTTACCATTTGGTACATACCCATTTCGTTTCAAATCAAATATATGTTCGTATTTTGATCAGACAGCATTATGCCTAATTGTATATTGATAGCTATGCAAGGTACCAGACTACAAATGATCAAGCCTTTATTCGTATCTTATGAGTACACACTTGTAAATACGTTTTACCGGTATTTTATACGTTTTATCATCTTTTTAGTCTTATTCCAGGGTGGTCCGTTTTCTTTGACCTTGCGGGCCACTTCACCATTAAACACCGCGAGCCACAAATGAAAACTATATTTTGTATCTTACTTTTATATTTTTTTTTCCACGATTGGTGTCACTTTTTCAACCAATACTGTCAACTCTTGAAATCATTAGTTTCAGGGGGTTTGAATTTATTCATGCATAAATAAAGCTGGTCATATTCTTTTTCTGTGATATCTGAGTCCAAATATGTATTTTTATGTTGGATGTGGGAGGTTGAAGACAAGCGCCTAGTCTAGTGTTTCATTTCTCTTTTCATTTTAGATTTTAAGATGTTTAAATCAGTCGCATTCGCTCTTGTTGTTATGCTACAGTATATTTTAAAAAGTATCGAAGTCGCTCATTTTTTTGTAAAAAAATTACATTCGATCAAATATGAGCGCTAACAGGCCATTACCCGTCGGGCCCGTAGTAGCGAACTTGTCCACCGCCAAATTATTTTTCATCAAAACTCATTCATTTCCAACGCTTCTATAGGTGAATATTGCATATTAGAATTCATTTGTTATCATCGATGTCATAAGTAGTATGCGTATTTATGTGTTAATGTTGAAGGATTGGTTTTGAGATTGTTATATCGGTCAAATAAATAATTGCTCCATGGTACAAAGATCAACTTTTATCTGACATTTTTAAGCCATAATACTCTTCCTTCGTATTTACCAGTGGAGACTCGTCCACAAGCGATGCGTCGCTGCAGCATTCATGTTGTGGTTGCGAGACATTTTAAATTACGCAAAAAGACTGGCTTCCTGGTCAAATGGACATTAACATTAACCCAAAGTAACCAAATATCCGTCCGCTAAATGTCCAGCCGAGGAAGATCGACCCCTCTGAGAGAACACAGAGTGGAATCAGTTTAACCATTGCAAAAGCTCATAATCAGAGTTCTCAAACGATCCAACATTCAAAACAACAATTATATAATCCTCTGGGGTTTGGTAGACGTGGGTAAGAATCAGAGTTCTAATGACTCGAGTCGCATTTTTGGTGTGACTCGACTCAACTCGAGTCTTCACCCGTGAAAGGCTCGACTCGACTGCGCTCAAAGACTTGACTTGACTCGAGTCTTGAAACAAAATGACTCGAGTTAATAGAAACTCGAATCTCACATTAAAGAGATCAATTTGATTACATTTTCCGATCGTTCTTATATAGTTTATGACGTAACAATATATTTAACGTTCACGCGTATCTTGATTCTTGAGCAAGTTGAAAAACGCTGTCGGTTTGCTTTGCCTTTGTAAGGATCGTAACGGGACTCGCCAAAATATTCAGTTCAGTTTTGCGCCATTGATGTTTTACTGGATGTTTTAAAATTTTGGACTCGGACTCGACTTGACTCAGAGAAGTCAGTGACTCTGACTGGAGTCGACTCGACCATGAGAATGCAAAGACTCGAGTTGACTCGAGTCTTTAGGCCCATGACTTGGATTCGACTCGAGACTCGACTTTGGTGACTTGGTCCCACCTCTGGTGAGAAAAGAGCGTAGTAAACTTAAGCAGCTGACTAGTTCGGAAATGAAAATCGTGTTTGGCTTGCTTCCAGAAGCAGAACGTGTTGTTTTTAACTCCACCTTAATTAATACTCTTGGAAAGGACAATTACATGTTTCTATTTCACACACTTTGATGGCAGGAATGCAGAGCATTTGTTTTTGTTCTTGATTTCAATTAAAGCTAATAATTACAATCTATGCAGATGGTGCAGCTTTGAAACTGAGAAATTTAACCGTGGGAAAATATATCTCACAGTCTGCTATGCTATTTCGCTGTGTCAACTATGTCTCGTTCGTGTACGGTAGGAAGGAGAAATGAAGGCGGGGTCGATAATAGTGGTAACCATGGTTTCCGAATCAACAGCTGTGGGGGCTTCGGAGATTGGTATCTTATGGAATTCCCTAATAAAATCCCTTTCGATACTTATTATTGACATTGGTGGGGCTCCTAGCAGGTGTAGTTACTTCAAAAATGGTCGAATTCGCGAAGAACGCCGATGCTACAGCTAAAATGATATCAATGATGACAGTTGGAGTTGATGATATAAGATAAATCTCTATTCCAATGAAGGAGAAAAAAACGTCCAAAATGATTCCTATATTCCTACCTATGAAGCTCACATTTCGACATTTTTATGCATTAGACAGCTAGTCCTCGGGCTCTGGTCATGAACGAACACAGTATTTCGAGAGTATCCATATGTATGATGTCAAGATAGATATAAAACTTTTGTTAAATGTGTTCAAAGCACGTCTCGAAAGCTCTCAAATGTTCTGGCGATGATCGAAATATTTTTCATGAATTAAAAGAGAGTATTGGTCTCCTGGAACAGTACTGGATACGAATTCAGGTTATTATTATGAACTTGAGTATTTAAATCATTTCTTTCTATCATGAATAATGAAGATTCTGATTCTGATTTTGTACCATAGGTGGTTTCACTTTTGTGTTTAATTGAGATTATTTACATTGGTGAAAACACAAGAGTCCTAAAGATGCAATATGGACTAAAAATAACGTTGAAAATGAACTATATTTTGATGAAAATTATCGGATTTGATTTTTCCATCGGTAGTTTAGTAAATTTAAAGAGTAAAATAGCCATTTTCTTTTAATTCCCTATTAAAAAAATTGCAAGGCTAATGAACGTCTATACGGCCCTATAAGACCAAAATGTAGGAAAAACGTATGAGTTGACAGGTATTGATAAATATTGAAGACACCTAGGGCGGTACATACTGAAATTATATTATTGTCTGGTAAATTGACATGAATTAAATCATAATAAAATGTCATGTCTTGCACGTGGTAAATATGCTGTGAAGATGCAGATATTTGCGTCTGTTCGATGCACGTTCAATAACGATAGTAGCTTGACCGTTGATAGTTACATAGTTTTCTTCACCTGCTACACCTCGCTACATGCAAATCAGTTTTATATAGAACTTTCGAAGTTGAGAAATCGTAATAAGAACAAATATTACCGGTAACCTATTACTTACGGATGGTTGCCAAATGAATTCCTAATTATTACTGTGAGCACGTGGTCATGTGGTGGTTAAAGTGATTTAGAATAGTTTAGATCTAAAATTTGGAACAGCTTTGAAGGAAGATGAAAAACCTATTGAGATATAAATAAACGCTTAAAAATAGTCTCATAATCGACCACACGGGAGCAATGAGTTTTAATTACAAAGCGGGAATAGGTCGTAAATTATATAGGCATGCACGATACTGTTTGAGAACCATCCTCCTGTATGAAACGAACGTACTGCCAATCATGTATTAGGCTTTAATGTATTAGGCTATGTTAAGATGAAATCGGGTGTAAAACCTCCATATTACTATTTCAGGGGTTCACGCACCCCCTGGTGTGAGAAAAAGCATTTCAGGGGGTTCGGGAGAGAGTTAAGGCTAAAATGCACGTACGCGGCAAACGCACGCGTTTTGGGGTTATTTTGACATAGCCGCGCGGATACGTATGAAATCAAATTACGCGCGGTTATATCAAAACAAACCAAGAACGCGTGAGTTTACCGCGTATGTGTATTTTAGCCTTAAACATTTATTTTTTTGCACATATTTAATAGTATTACACTACTTGTTTTTCCAATCAGCCGCTATACTTAATTTCCTTTCTTTCCTCAGAGGTAATTCTTAAATTTAATCAAATTAACCAACCCTTCATCATGTCAAAAAAAAATGGAATGATGACTATTTGCGTTTTGGTTTCACTTCACCGTAAAAAATGAGGACTTGCAAAATCCCCAGTGCATGCTTTGTGATATGTGTTTTCCAGCGCAAATCTGAAGCCATCTTAGCTGCAATTGAAATAGTCATGTTTTTTCTTTTCCGTGTTTCATTGCCTACGTATTAGAAAAAAAAATTGAAAAATTCACCTTCTTTATCCCAAAAAAATGTTACTTTTGTATAGGTGCGAGAGCATACTAAATTTTCTTTGGGGTGTGGAGCATAAGAAAGGTTGGGAACCCCTGACTATGTGGTTCTTGTGTGCTTATTTCCGTGAGGATTATCAGCAGGTTCAATGATTCCTAGACAACACCTCTTCTTCTAAATCTTGATCTAAAATCGGCCAGTATAGGGATAATTTGAAATGAAATTGATGTTATAGTGTGAATTTTATGTTCAAGTCATTGCATAATTTGAAGATAAAGTTATTTGTACTATTTTCATGTCTACTTATTCCATATGTATGTCCCCAAATAGACCAGGGGTGGGCAAACTTTTTCTCTCCGAGTGCCGCATGGAGCATCTGTGAATCTCTCGCGGGCCACATTAAAAATTTATATATATTTACTAAATATTATTTCCACACAAAAACGAAATTATTATTCATGCAAATGTGTTTGCGTTTGCAACATGACTGCGAAATCTCATTGTAGTCTTGTTAAACGCATTTTTCTGTGCGAAAATGTCTGGACCGCACAAATTGACATCGCGAGAAAGTTCGCGGGCCGCACAAGATACCTCTCGGGCCGTAGTTTGTCCACCCCTGAAATAGACCAATTAAAAATATATGATTATAATTAAAAAATAAATTGGTGCTTTAATATGTTCACTCAGTTAGTTGCAGACAAATATTCATATTCTGTCAGGCCCATGTTCGTAGACTTTGCTATTCTGTCTATATTTCCCTTCCCTTACAACAAGTCTCTAGATAAAGCAATGGTAGATAGTATCGTATCCCTGCAATTTAGCGGTTCATATTTTCTGTATTCAAGTAATTAGACAATAACATATATTTGAGACAAAGGAAATAATGTATAATTAGTAAAAAAGAGACGTTACAGACTCACAGTTTCCCAGAGCTCTGCGTAAATCCGACATTTTAGATAGCATTTGGACTGGCTACACGTCTATTTTGATAAAGTTACTGTATAATCAGCCAGTACACATTAAAACCTGGCTTGAGAATCGAAACTAATTTTCGCTTTTGATACTAAACTTAAGGTTTATTTCAGTCTTCTGCCAAATCACGTCCTAAACTGGTCACTTCCGATTAGCAGAGAGAATTGTAAAGTACCGTGCACTCTCCTATTGATTCTTTTCAGACAATAGAAATAAATTGCCAGTTAATGTGTGAAGATTGCTATCTACACGTGGTTGGTGGCTTATCTAGTTGAAATAGACACAAAACTAGTCTATAATTTAATGTCTCTGTCCGAGCACGACTTTGCTGCTTAAATTGCACCTTACTAAATAATCAATGTCCCTATTTTGGATCTTTTCTCTCATTTAAAAGTAAAGATGTGAAACTTTCGATTTGGAGATCTCGTTTGAAGATAATTTTCATTATTAGGGATTAGTGATGTAAAAATATGCAAATTATCGTCATTTTTTCTTTTTTTACGTCGAATTTAATTAAAAATTGCAAAATATTGAGAAATAGACAAAACTCTAAACCAGCTATGTCCAACCCGCAGCCGCTCGAAGGTTTTGTGCGGCCAATTGATCATTCAATTTTGTAAGAGGACACTGTGTCTTTGGTAATACGGCAGCAACATAAGCAAAGATATTGCGTTCATAATAGTCTTTAAATCTACAATTAAACTATTACCGCATTGTTAATGTAAATTTCATTACCGATGTAGCGTGATCGTTTCAATTGTAATAATTTATATATTTGCAATTTGGTTTGAACTTAATTAGATGTGCAATAAATTGTCTGATCTTGTCGAGTTGTGCGGCCCACATCAAATAGTGGTGCATTTTTTGGCCCAATAAGACATTTGGGTTGGGCATGGCTGCTCTAAACTATAAGCGATTTTCCATTGCTCCAACAGCTGTAAACAGGAGTAACGTATCCTCTCTGTTCGTATCTTCTCGAATGTTGACTCAAACTGCTCTTTAAAGTGTGGAGTTGGTGAAATAATTTTTCGACTCCTTCCAATGAAAAATTACCAACTCCTGTGTACCGAAAACAACTGTAATATATTTACTATAAGGATGTTTCAGCAAAAGAAACCTGATTGTTACGCGAAATGCTATAAATATCACTGTAAAAAGAATTTGAAACCCGGAATATTTCGATCTGTAACGTAACTCTGACATCTTTGATGTCCAAATACTATTGCTCAGTCTCTCTTCATTGTCGCTAGCACACCGTCCACAAACACAAAAGTTGTATCTTGCTAAATAGGAAACAATAACATTAACTGAAAAACCTTTTCAGTTTCTAAAAACCAATTAAATCACTCTATATCACGTTTATTTTGTAATTGTGGAGTTTTAAACTTCATTACATTTTTGTTTTGGCAATTTTCCTTTAAAATGTATCAGAAACGCATCAACCTGAAACACAAAATAAGTATCTACCGCGTAAGACGGAAATAGCAACGCGTAATGTCAAACTTCCAATTCTCAAATGCAATCAGCAATTTTAACAAATATTTGGCAGCATGAAGGTAGTTGTTATCGACCAGGTGCGCTAGAGATGGATGGCTCGGTATGTTAAAGTACGTGTAAAGTGTTTGACTTTTACAAAAGTTGTGTTTTGAGCAACAAGAGAAGAATTGATGGTAAAGAAAGATAGTTAAGCTAGGTAGTAATTAGCAACAACAATTGATAGTTTTGCAGTCGTTTGTAAAGTGTTTTGATGTGAAAATTACAAATAGTAAAAGAGTAATTCTGAGGCATTTGCAGGACAGGTGCTCCTGCTTGTTTTGTAAAAGCGAAAACGTGAATTGGCTGAATTTTGTTGTGAGAAAATGAGGTTGATCAATGCAGAAAGAAGTGCGTAAATTGTGGGGAGAATGTAAAGAGGTGTAAAAAGTAAAAAATATACAGTCTGAGTCCAGAACATCGATTTGACACTAATTGCAGCTGAAACAATAGTCAATGAAAGGAATGAATATACGAGTTAGAGGTCGACGGAGTCATTAATTTTCTGACTCCTTATCCTGTTCTTTTTTTTGTGCAACGCTACGATCCTGCTCCTGCTCAGTCTTGCAATTTTGATTTGGAATCCTGATTTACTACTGTTTCTTGATACAATAAAAAATTCTTCAAATTAGGTTGTGATTGGGGAAAAATTTTTCCAATCCAGCTGCGTAGTGGCATTATTGCCGACCGTCTAGGAGAGCTCTTGCACTACTCCACATCCTTAACTTTAGTGAAATATCCCTTTGTGACCGAAGTTTTTAACACACACATACGGACATGGACGGCCCTATTAATAGATTTATTATCTTCCAGTCTGAAATCTTGGCCATCTATGGGTATTAAAGCAACATCAGGCCAAGTAAAGAATATTACCTTTGGCCATACTTGTATCACCTAATTTCCACACTGCTCTGACAAAATCTCACCCTCTGCAAAAGCATGGTAGTTAATGGATTTAACATTCCCAAACAAACAAAATCATGACCAATCAGAGATCCCAGACATGTTGAAATCACCCACTTAGATTCACTAACATGCACGGTGTGATGTCAAAGCATGTCCACTTCTCACTCGAGGTAATATCTTGAGCTTTCCTCATTGTGATGCTCTTGAATAAGATATCACGTCACAATCGTTCTATTGACTATTTGATATCAATTTTTTGGTTCCCCATTTTATGTGCGTGTTTTTGTCCGTGTGTGCGTGTGGGACGGTAGCGTTCACGACTCGATATTCGACCATTTGTTCATATGGACCACACGGTCATCGAGTTAGCTACCGCCCAGCTAGGCGAATGATATCTTGCTGAAGGATATCGCGCGGAGTCTGTTGGATTTGAACTCGGGACTTTCACTGTCCGAGTCCTTGTTTCCAACTTCTAGACCACCGCGCCGATATCAATTACATCAGATGTTATCGAACCCAAAACAACGCTAGCAACAAGAAAAGAAAAATGAATGGATTCTCACCTTATAATTATGGCCTTTGTTTCTGATGACCGAGTGACGCATTTTGTCTAGTTTGATGTGTATTTATATAGTCCGTATTTGATGTGTGTAATTAAAACGTGTAGGTGTGCAGATGTTTGTTATCGAGTCAAACCGCGTATTTACATGCGGATACGAACCGTGCCTGCACTCCACTATTCAAGGATGGTTTTAATTGTTTTCTTTTTATAAGTTTTAAAAATTCATGCGATGTTGTATGGTGAAATAAAAGTGAAAGTTGCGCTATAAAATGAATATTTTTCATTTCAATACCTGTTACTTCAGAAACAATTGTCTTATTTCTTTTTAATTAAAAATTTCGATGGTCTTGTTCGTACACAATCAAAAGTTGTGTTTCGTAAGCTTTCGCTAGATTATAACATCTAGCTTCTTCAGACGAAGCATAATAGATAACCGCAAAATGAAACACAATTGCTTATATATAAGAGGGAAAAAATATGTATGTCTGGTAGTGGATGTAAGGTGGCGTGATACTAAAGTCACTCACCGTCTAACCGAAATTCGTATCCTAGCAGTTATCTCTGCGGGTCATGTGTAGCAACCGTTTATCCATTCTCAATGCACCCTTCAACTGCGGATCCATTTTCAGCGTGAGCGGTGGGGATGCTCGAACAAGAATTATATTTATATTGATATTGACGAAAAACAATACTTTGATCTATTTTTGTATTGAAAGGTTTGAATAGCGACATAGGTTTATTAATACCTGCAATATTTTCCTCAATAATTATTCAACTTCAATGCTTTCCCCTTGTCGAGAATAATTCAATAATTACCTGAATTCTCTTCACTATTATTACTTCCCAATTCAGCTTTAGAGGTTTCGTTGGACATGCTAATTCCTCTGGAGGCAGTAGAGTTGCATAAACTATGACTTCCGAACAGCTGTATTTCCTCTCCTAGTTTATATTATTTTCTACTCACACGCACGAACATGTACGGCGCTATAAAACATTTATTATATTTAGGCTATCTCGGTTTACATTGAACCTTTCTGCATCGGACGTTTTGACTTGAAATTATAGATACTGTTGGTTTGATAAAACACCACGGACCCACAACACTCAACAAATAAAAGATGAGATGCATCTTTAATAATACACACGAGCAGAAAACTACCTTGTACGTGACGTACATTGATTCAGCCCCAACCCAAGTTCAAGTTCAATTAACGACCATTTAGGTCATCTATGTCTATTACTGCCAGTATCTTGTTCATTAAAGGCATTAGTTATAATATTTGAAGTTGTAACATATTGTTAACAATGTAAAAACAGTGAAAGGGATTCTTTGAACTTGGGAGTTAAAAATAATTATATATCTGAGATTGACTCAGGAGGTTTAATAAACTATGTAACAGTTAACACAGTGAAAAAGATAATTTTTAACTACATATTCATGTAGAATGCTGTGCCATACATTGAGAAAAAGAAGAAATGACTCAAGAAATAAGTATTATACACTATCCAAATGTAGACACAGTGGAAAAGAATATTATGAACTAGACGTTGTACATAATTGTTGACAATTTTCAAGAAAGGAGAGGGGAGGTGGAGAAAATAATATACTATAATATATTATACAAGACATCATGCAAGATTATTCCTAAAATAGTTAAACCCATGGAGTGTGGCGTATAAACGGGTCCAGAATCATATCAACCGAAGGGTGATCCCAGCGGTAGACATTACATAACGTCCCCTATGACGTCATTTTTACATTTTAGTGCTACCGAAAAGATAAACAATTGCTACAGGTTGCAACAGCCGTCCTTCTACGGCGATGAGATTACAAACACAAAATGTAAATTTGCTTGCATACAAATGCACACAGATGCAATTTACAGAAAACAGAATTTTTAAATGTAT
>JAUELA010072956.1:0-10506 GCA_031471845.1 Boltenia villosa | reverse complement strand
TCAAAAATTATATCTTAAAGTTATGGTTAGGATAGGGTTAGGTTAGGTTTAGAGTCAGTGTCACACAAACAATTATATTATATATTTCTTTTCATTTCAATGTTTAATTGCCTTACATTGTATTGGTTGATTTTTGTTTTATTTTTTAGTTGAAGAACTGGAAACTACGAGAATTATCTTAATTATCACCGGTTCTTTCAATATGGATTATTCATTCAAGCTATTCATATATTGAATCAGGAGTAACGGAAATCATATCGTCCGTTTCAAGCTAACGATATAACTTCTGTTTAATCGTTTCCTCTAACTGTATCGCATGAATGGACGAATCGTTTATGATAGTTGAAGAGGGAATAGTCATAAAATAAATTATAATATTTTAATACGTATTACCTGGTAGACATTTTGATTTATCAGATTTGATTTGCAATATACGAGAGCATTGTGCGGCGAGATGTTGGAGACGGGAGATTGCAGAGCGACAGTTGGCGATGATGTAGTTTTGCTATGTAATATGCCATTTCAAGTATTTGAATATGTATCAGGAAATAAAATGGTACCAGTCAAAAGCTATCGTTATTCACCAACTCCAAATCAAATCCTAGATTAAGATGATCAATTACATGAGCTCGCCTTCCTTTCATTTCACACTACGGTAGATCTACGGTAGAATTATCATACAATTGCCTATTAACAAAGTAAAAGTACGCAAATGCGGATTTGCGAAGTAGGACTGCCGTCGTGCTTATTAGCACAAATCAGCATTTGCGCACTTTTACTTTGTGAATACAGTAGAAATACGGTAGTGTGCGAGGAGCATTAGAGGGTATGCCGACGACTTTTCAAACACGGGGTTATACAAAATAATGGAATCAAACAACATTACATCGAATTCTAAAATCAACTCATTTTCATTTCAATTCTTTAATTGTCTATAGATGAAATATGAACGAGAAATATTTACGCAATTCAAAGACATTTTCAGTCTTCGCTATATATATGCAGATATGTACATGCGAGTAATCGAATAAAATATCTCATTTAAACACAAAAGAAATGTTTCTAATATACGAAGATCGACAACTCTTATATTTATGAGATATCTTACGCTTGAAAACTAATAAGTAGTTGAATATATCAACTTATATCTGCTTTACTGTTCTCGGCGAATGTATCCGCGAAACTTATTTCTTCTCTAATTCTATCTTCCCTGTCTCCATTATCAGGTGTAACATCATAATAAAGTTACTTTTCACTGCGCGTATACAACCATGAATAGGCTTGCCTTGATCTTGTTTACTATCATAAACAATATAATCAAGAAAACGAATGCGATATACTGTTGGATCTGACATTGAAGAGTTGATCGCTCTTTTACAAAACAGTGATGAAAGTTTTATAGACACAAGCGAAGATGAAATTTCAATAAAAGAAGAAAACTACCTTGGCGATGTTCACGTGAATCCACATTCTACACCAGAGGGGATTCGTAATTTGGTTTGGACAAGTAAAGATGTAAATACTTCAATGAACGCACAACCTTTCGCTTGGGCCGAATACCTATTCAAATTTATCAATTTGAAATACAATTACATGCTTTACAGTACGGTAGTATTTGGAAATGTGCCATTCCATATTCAAAATTCCTATTCTCTCACCCTATTCAATAATATACTTCTTTAACTACGACATCAATATCTACATGTTCTAACTGTTACGACAAAAGCTAACTGAAATGGACTGTTATATGGAATAGCCTTACTACACTGCAGTATGTAATGCGTATTACCTAGTCCGGATGCGGCGATTGCGATCTTATGTGCACATTACATCAACTGGAAACCTATATAGTCACGTTATCTGAAGCTAACAATATCGTTCTTGTTATTAAGAGAGTCGAATTGGTTACATTAAGAACTCTGAGTGATTATCTTAAAGTTATCGCAACTGCTGATTACCAAGTTACAAACATCGATGATAAAAAAGATGGCAATGATTCAAATGTAGATTTTAAAGGATATTATACTAGTACAATTTTCAAATTTCAAACAACTATATCTCAAAAACTACTCTACGCTCAAACATCATATTCTTGTCGAATATTATATCATCCGAGATCATTCCAGTAAAACTAAAATGGTGGCGCTAAAGAGCATAGTGTGGGCATTAGGAAGGAAAAAATTTCTTATCAATTTTTCTCAGGACCAAAACAAAGCCGGACGATGAAACTTGGTATACTTGTTCAGCTCACAAATCGTTTTAAAAATCTCGAATATGTTCCCGCTAGAGTGCTTAATTAGGCCACGAATGGGAGTACAATTTTCAAAATTTCAAACAACTATATCTCAAAAACTACTATACAGTCAGACTTCGAATTTTGGTCAAATATTATATAATCGAGCATATTATAATGCAACTAAAATGATGGCGAGAGCATAATGCGGGCATTATGGCAAATTTCACATTCACGTATTATGTCTTGCAACCTCTGATTCTGAACACATCCTGAATGAATCGGATATCTTTGATAAGATATCTTCAAAGATGGACGATGAAATTTCAATCAACTTTTCAGCGCAGTTCCATACTTGGTACCAGCGTTGATGTTTTAACATCAGATTTGATGTTTTGGAGAAATTGTTTGATGTTTTGTCCTGTAAATCTGATGTTTTTCCCTAAAAAACCTATATCGTTGCAATTCGCCTTAATTTTCCATGTTTTCAACAACTAAAAGCCGTGTTAAGACTGTTTTTGTGAATCATGTTGTGCATAAAGGTAGGTTTGCATTGGTGACTGGAAGGGACGGGCATTGTTCGATATCGCTTCCCATTGTTGATTATGAAGGTGTTCAATCTCGTCGAACTTTCTCGCGAACTTGGCGATCGACGAAACAATGCCGACATTACGGAACAGGATCGGATTCGGAGTGAACCGATAATGCTCCAAAAGCAATTGTCCTTAGGAACCTTAAATATCATCGCCTAGCGCATTAGATCACAAACTGTTTATTAAGTGGAGTCCTAACATAGGAAGAGATTTTTTGCGGCAGAATTGAATAACAAAATAGGTGCTTGGAAAGTATCGAAAACTTCATAGTCTGAAATGTAATTTCTGTGCAATCCTCGCTCGGAGTCAGGTCACCTGGACCTCAGTCTGGAAAACCCTAGCCGAACAAGTGTCTAGTCTAGTGGACAGATGATGACGTGGTATTCATCGAATACATCATCGCTAATGTAAAAATTCTATCTGATATTTCCAAGAAAAATCTGATGTTTTTCGATGTTTTCGACGAAAAAATTGATGTTTTGGATGCCTAGGTCGATGGGAACCCTGCTTGGTTGCGCCCAATTCTAATTGGATGCTATTTTTACTAACAAATTCAATGTATTTCAGAGATATTTGGATTCTGAATATCAGTAAGGTATTCAGGTGCTTGCAACCTTGCCAGTAATATAAAGTTGTGATTGTTTCTTTGTGCTACTTGGTTCTCTAAAAGTTAGTAAGCTTTAATCACGCATCAATGATTTTCTTGTTTATTGATGTTTTATGCTTTTTTGAGTTAGTTTTTTGTTTAGAAAAATCGTTCTCATTGCTGTTTTCACCGTTCTTACATGTTCATCATTTCGCTACAGTGCCAGTCTTTATTTACTGCTGCCAAAATATTTACAAAACTGCCAAATAAATTGACTACAGTTGATTTCATCTACAATCTGAGTGGTAACGCGTTTGACTTTAAGGAAGTCTTTATCAGTGTTACGTAGTGAATGCTGCCAGGTCATCTAGCATCGCGTAGTAGCTGCTACGTAAACGTGTTTTGAAGGTTACATTACAAAGACCGCGACTGCGAAAGATGATAAAGCTGACAGATATGCGTCGATTAACGCGATAAATTTGCAAAATCTTCCGTCATAGGAAATTTTTCTAAAACTGATTGCGAGAGCGTCTGTAATGAAGTCTTCGCAAAAAGTTCGCCAGGAAATGTACTTTAACTGTTTAGCGATAAATGAGCAGTAACACGCCCAGGACTGCAGCCCTCACTCATATAATTTTTGCAACTAATCGAGCATATAATGACATAACTACGCTCTCTTGGCAAATTTACGATCTACGCTGTCATTATCGTATTTTTTGTCTTAATTTTTTCTCTTATAACTGTAAGTGGACAACGCACATATGAATATTTCTAATGCATTTACTATAAAATTTTAGATTGACCAGAAGGCAATTTGACAGTATAGACACGTATGTTATCTGCCTTCGAGATATATCTTAAATATATATAACCAGTAGTAATTTTAGGACCAGGTATGTTATTATTTTCAAATTTTAAAAATTGTCATTTTTAATGAGAATTTTGTATTGAAATATTAACCGAAGATTTTGAATATAACCGACATACTGCAACCAGCAGTGACCTGTGTTCTATTATTTTCAAATCAGATTCCAGACAAAGCTATCGGCAACCAAGACGTCGTTTGGGGCCTACAGGTCTAATCGCTTTCTTCTCGCACGCATTCATACACACACCCCAAAAAATTGACCTGCTTTAACATTTGTTTCTCCCAAAATTTTTCTATATATACCACAATTCAATCAATTAATTAAAAAATACCTGCGTTTTAATGTTATAAATACAAAGCATTATGAAATTTAAAAAGTATGAGATACAAGGCAACAGTAATTTGCTTTTATTTAAGACATGACATGGTACGTGAAGAAATTACAAACTAAACTGATACACAAAAAACATAATCATATTGTATGCTTTCGGAATCGATGCCAAGTAATGCATTATATTAGGATTCATTATTTACAGCCGCGAACTATAATGTATAATACACATAATATGATTGATAGAGACAAGAGGAAATTGGTACCCACGTACAAATCAAACATCACGGAATATGATACCGTATTGATCAAGTTACACCAACACTCAGACGACGTGTAAGGGTCTGAAATATTTCCTAAGGACCCTCCCCAATTCTGTATGGATATTCCCGTTAGATCAACATGTGATAGATTCCCCATGTTCTCGAAGAACGGAACTGTTGGTGGTTGAATGGTCGTTATGTTAACCTTTCCATTGTTGCCTGGGAATACTGGGCAACGTAACCACACGATAATACCGAAAATTATATTCTCTATATTGTGCAGTGCAAAGAGTTTCCAATTTTTTGCAACTTCAAAACCGTATTCTTCGCAAACAAAAATTCCTGTGAACATTTCCAAAAATCCTGTTAAGAAAAATTCACAAATCGAACCGGCAAAGAAAGAAAAGATGATATATTCATGAAGGAGCAGAAAAGAGATTGTCCCCCATTCGAATTTTAAAATAATTATATCGAGCATCAGCATTCTTTGAATCAATTGAAGCAGAATTGCCAAGACGAAAAGTAATCTGATCAACAGGTTTTCATTCTGAATTGCAAAGAACGAGTTCCAGATAGCGAGGGCCAATGATATTATTGACAGTACCAACGTAGCGTATTGAAACGGGCTGATATTTGGACCACATTTGGATATAACGAATAAGTTGATTAGTAATTGTGGAGCTGATTCCATTGCAGCCTCGCATCTTTGCAATTTAACGAGTATTTCTTGCGCATGTTTAAGTTTCTCTTCATATTGTTCAACACTTGAATCGTATCTCAAAAGTGCATCACTCTCAGTACCTTGTTCAGTATCCTGATGTGAACAGCATGAGCGGCGTATTTTAACATTGTAGTAGATAATTTTCAAATGGTACCAGATTGTGATCAACCCGAAAAGTTGTGCAACGAAAATGCCAATGGATCTCCATGAACTCATTTGCAGCCAATGACAGGAATATATAGCAGTCGCAATGGACGAGCCTATGAGACACACCAATGACATAATAAATATAACAGTTGACTGTTGGTGCTGATACTTGTATATGGCGAAGCAGTCCAATCCAATGTCCAAAATGAAGAAGGCAAGAGTAATGGGACTCCCTAAAACACTAAATATATGTTGGCATTTCGACATTTTTCACAATTACAGAAGATTTTTTTAAATAATAACTTTTTCCCTGTTGATAGGTCTAAAAGAAATATATTCTGAGGTGATAATGCTCTTGTATGATCTATATGACACAATAAATATCGATTTCGAACGATGGCATACCGTCAATAATGCAAACACTCCTTAAGGCAGGGGTTCCCAAACTTTTTGGGCCACGGACCCCCATTTGTAAATCTGTTTTTCTCGAACCCTATTCCAGGGGTGCAAAAACGATTTTGGTCTCGCGAATCTAATTAAGAGTCTCGTAACGGCTAAGCGCGATTACAACGAGGTTTATTCTGGGTTAAATCGGCAAACATGCGAGAAATTTTGCACTAACACTACTATAATTTAAAGTTAAGACAAAATTAATTATATAAGTCTGCCTATGTCTGAATGTAGATCGCCCTAATTCTTCACTACCGCTTCCCCAAAGTCGCAAGCAAACAATTTACCACACTACTCGGCACTGCAAACAATTTGAATTATTGTAACGTCATAGAAGCGGAATGCGAGAATCATTGTGAACAACTCTTTGACTGCGAATTTAAAAATGGCGCAACAACCAAGATTTACGATTGCAAAATCTTGCGAAATCAATTATTTGTGGCAGTTTTGTCATATCGTCACGGACCCCCTGTGCAGTCGTTGCGGACCCCACTTTGGGAACACCTGCCTTAAGGGATGTCAGATTTACCCGAACAATTACAAGGGTAAAGGCACTTATATACGAACAGTGACGCACAAATTTGCTTTGTTTATTTAACCATCGGCTAAGAGATTTTAATGGCCTTTTTCGCATCTTTTTCTTAAATTTGTGTCAGCGCTTCGTGAACGAAATGTCAGAGAGTTCGAGACAGTCTGGCATTTGAAATACAATAGAAATTCTTACGTTAATTCCACCGAAAAAAAAAAGAAATTTATCCATGTTCAAATCGAGCTATGTTAATTTGCTAACGTGATCGGTTTTACGCGCCATAATATTGCATGATTTCCGGTCAATTGTCAAATTTGCCAAAAAATGAAATTATACATCATGTCACGTCTACGAAACCTCGCCCTTGCATATTGTTTGCATGATTTATCAACCTTTTTTTTCATGGTTAATATCCCACTCACAAAGTGCCACGCATTTATGACTAGAATCCTAATCTGATCCTAACTAAATCTGTGCTGCAATTATTTAGCAAAGTCTGTACTTTAATGACTTAATTATTGCTTACTGGCTGTGTCACTGTACGTCAGGTAGGCTAGAGCGACATAGTGTAGTACGCATCTAAGAATTATATCTTTCTCAAGAAATAATATAAATATCTACAAATTCTGCATAACTTTCCGTAGATTGACTACAGTGCGCTACGCCTGCAATGAATACCTAGGTTTGCACTTGTTTAGCTTGTAAACAATCAGCGGAAAAAGTTTTTTTTTAATTTCTAAGAACTTCGTTAATGATCAACATAACTCGTTGCTTTGCACCCATGTGTGCATTTACCTCCCCAAGTACAAGCTAACAAACATTGTAACGCAGCGTAAACACCATTGGGTGGCCTTAACTCGCGTATTGTTTAACCACTGATTTGTATTTACATAACTTGTATGGCATGTCTAAGACTAACTTCTGCGACAAGTGGCAGTTTAACCCAAAATGATCAAATTCATGTCTAACCATAAGAGTTGTAATGATTCGAGTCTCTAGGCTTATGACTCGGACACGAATCGAGACTCGACTTTGGTGACTTGGTCCCACCTCTGCTAACCAAATTAGTTTCTTTCAAAAAATCCTATACACTTTAGGTTACAGTAGCCTAGGTCGGTGTTTGACAAACGTTAGCGTGAATAATAAAATTATTTTTTTACAAATATTCATCATAATTAACCTTAGAAACGTTAATTGATTGCCTTGTTAAACAAATCCTGCCTTGAATACCACTTTTCGGTCTAACGTAACTTTTTCGAATAAATAATTCTTCGCGAGTTCTACTTCTCTGACGAGTACACAAATTCTACAGAGAAGATCTTCTGTTTAATTTCAACTGTTAGTAGAAGTCACGCCTATTGAGGGATCCGTCTTCGGGTCTGTCTACCTAAGGTCTTCCGTAGAATTTCCTTATTTTCACGGTAAGATGACGTCACTGTATTTCTTCGGAATATCTTCCATAGAGAGATCTTCTTTGGTGCGAAAGCGACTGCAATACCTTGGCATAGGTTTCAGCTGATATATATGCGGGTGTATCTGTTGATTAGCAATACGTCGATTTCATCATTAGAATATGCGCCTAGTATGTTATAAGAATGGTTTAATATGACTTGACTCGAGTCACATCAAAAATGCGACTCGAGTCAAGTCATTGACTCGAGTCATTACAACTCTCAAATACAGAGACGACTATAAATCACATTGAGCGGAAGCCATTCAGTGTAACAAACATAGATCAGCTCATTATAATAGATCAACCTAATGAACAAAACTTATTCCAGCATAAACAGTGCACTCACTTTCATTTATTGTTGGTACCCCTTCCGTGGGCCCTGGTTTAGGTGCAACATCTGTAAATCCATCAAAAAATCCCCTCTTTCGCTTGATACCCTAAGCACGTTGTTATATTGATTATTAATGGTGTATCTAGGACTACAATATATATGTAACACCAAGTAGCATGTTCCACGAAGAATAGCAATTATTATAATGCAAGCTAATTTTTATGTCTGCTCAATTCTTGGGGCTCTTTGTATAATAGAGAAATCCGAATCGAAAATGGATGAAATTCGCATTGATTCGCGAAATTATGATGATTCATCCTCCCACGTTTTGTATAATGTGAAGTTGAAATATCTTGCATTATACGGCCGTCGAAACACAACACTCGAATTTGATCCGTCCTTGTAGAAAATCATTAAAATTGATTCATTGAAATTATAACTTTCACAACAATATTTACGACCTATAATCAGTCAAATGTGTGTAGCAATACATTAACAGCATATTTCTGGATCATAGTAAAAAATCATGTTATTTTCATCCAAATAAGGTGGATTCAACTATGGGATTACATTGAAAAATGTACTATTTACTGAAATCCAGAATATATAAAGTCAATGACAAAAATTAAATGACAACACTCCCTGCAAAACAACGATGCCGTATTTATTTTTCTGGGTAAAACTACAAATTAGAGCATTATGGTAATAATGCATTTTCCTCTGAAAAAAATATGAGAGCTGAAACATAAATTGAATCCTACATAGATACAAGGGTCTGTAGGAGACTAAAGTATTGTTGGAACATATGAAGTTTAAAAATTTTGTCTTGACTTGTTAATTCTGATTCCTGCATTAAAATCAATCCATCAAGAAATTTGTGGAGTAGAATATAATGATATGAAAAAAGATACATTGAAACACAATCAAATATGAGATCATCTACTCTACATCATAACATCAAAAAATTAGCCTGAAAAAATTGCTTCTATGCTATGATCAGACAATTAAATAGATTTTTTATTATCAATCAAAATCCAAATTTTGAAATTAGCTTTCAATATAAAAAAAATAAAGCTAAAACATAACATTTTCTTACTGTATTAAAAAAAATCATGCCTCAAAAGGAGAAGGGCCCAAAAGAGGAAGAAAAATATGGTAGGTGGAATGAGGAAGTGTAGAGTTTACCCTTCATTTCCTTATTCGTCCACTTGCCCTTTTGCTGCATTAACATTAGAAATGTAATGCTTTCAATTAATAATATCAATTATTCTCTCAATTTCATTTTAACCAAAATAGCTATCCATATAACAATGTTACAAATAATACAAAATAAATGTACCATTGGTCTTAAATATAGTTTCAACACAAGAAACACAAGGTTCATGTGAACTAACGAAACTAAAACATACGAAAGCATCGAGAAAAATATCTCAAATGTAACATCATTATCAGCATCGCAGAAAATGAATATCATTGATAAACAAGACATCACCGCCGATAAATGCTGATATGTGCTGGGAATTTGACCAAATTTAGCGAGAACATAAATCTTTATAAATAGCAGTGGTCCTGATCCCATTACAGCATCCATGAACGATAATTTGAAAAGTAAATGTTGTAATTCTTTTATTCTGTCATTATGTTGGTCAGACCATGCATCAGATGATATTCGAAATAACTTTTTGAGATGTAAAATGAAAGTAAAAATATGGAGCCGAATTGTAATCAAATAGAACGCTTGTAGAAAGAACACAATGATTCGTCTCCAGAATCCTTCCTGGTAATACCATTCCATTGTAGAGTAAGATGCTGCAAAGGACGCGACGATCCGAAAACCAAGCGCCAGGGCAAATATATCCATCCACTGGTTATCATAGTACATGTAGAAGGTGTACCATTCTGATATGAAGTTGAAAATGAAGATAAACATTGGAATAAATCTCCACACAACATTCATGGTGTTCCACAATAATTGCACTTTCACGATTTTATCTGATATTT
>JAUELA010072955.1:0-19445 GCA_031471845.1 Boltenia villosa | reverse complement strand
GAAGAAGCCACGGAGGCTTCTTTCCTTCAGTAGTATCCTGTCCCAGCTAATCTTATCCCCCGATTGACTTGTTAGGATCGTTTCCTCGGCTTGACGGGCGGCGAGGCGATTATATAATTCCTACGGGGACATATGCTTCTTTTTTCAATATTAATTGTGTTTTTCTTGGATCTTGGATGTTAAGATATAAATAACAAAAATCAGTTTTAGGGAAAAAAAACAGTCAATTTTTGCCAATTTTTCAGATTTTTAAGTCAAATCATGCGTGGGTTCCCATGAACCAAATTGGCCAAAATTTGGTTCCTGGGGTTTTTATATAGCCCCACAACAACAACAAAAAACTTTGACAGAAGGTTAAACTCAAAAAAAAAAACTTGTTTACTCCACCCTATTCCGCATGTTTTTATGTCCGCTTATGAGTCAATCCCATCTAATGAGGATAAAACATTGTTGTTCAATGTCACCTTGCGACTTACGTGCAGAGTAGTGGTTCTCCAATTTTCAAGGACGAACGCCCCTTTTAACCCTAGAACACTAAGGCTCAGTTTATTACCATTAAACACAAAGGCGGGTGAATTTCACCATTTTGGAAAAACAAAGAAACATAGTTGCAATCTAAATTAAGTAATTCTACAAAAATAAATTGAGAATATAACCTTTATACTATCATTTCTTTAATTGAAATTGAAATAAAGCAAGACAAATTTTATCGATTTATCGTGAATAATGCATTACGAATTTTACATTTACACCGAAATCTATCAAATGTATCAAAGAATTTAATTATGCAATATTTACGATAGTTCATAATTCATATATATACTTATTGTGTGTAATTTAATAGTTAATATACCTCGAGCAATATTAATTTAGCTAGGCAGTGGATTCTACCTTCATTGCATAACAAAAGGTTTTTGTACGCGCCATGAAGTATTTTATTATTTTCTAGAGTAGGTTCCTCATGTTCTTATGTCCGCTTATGAGTCAATCTCATCTAATGACAATTAAACATTGTTGTTCAAGGTCACTTTGCGACCTACGTGAAGAGTAGTGGTTCTCCATTTTTTAAGGACGAACGCCCTTTTTAAACTCAAATTCTTTCGTGCGTCCTTTCAAAATATCCGGTGTGTCTTTACAAGTAGAAAACAAACTAATTTTGCATCATTATGCGAGGTTTGGGAGAAGAGCAGGTAAATGGAATACGAAAAATGCTTAGCCGTGAGATTCGATCTTGAAGACTTACTTACATAATCAAGAAACATGAAATGGTGTGCGCTGCAACTTTTCCATGGGTGAGTGGTAAATAAATATGACGTTATATAACTTTCTATTAATTCCCATAAATAGCGCCATACACTTTAATGCAGGTTTGTGAGTGGAAGGGACGGACAAAAAATTTTCAAAAATAAATTGACAGATATTATTTTAGAACATTTATTTGTATTTTACATGCACTTTTTTCGATTTGTTAAAATGTAAAAATTAAGTGTGGTCTAAACTAAATTTTGCTCTCGTGTTTTTCTAGATTTAAGATATTTACCCACACCACTTATTACAGTTATTAAAATTATCTAATTCCAACACTTCAGCCTTATTTTAAATCAATCTCGGAAAAGATGGAATTGTTCCAAAATTCTTCAGTCACGGAATCCCAGATTGTTAACTTTACGGAGACAACAGTTGGAGGAGAATACACTGTTACAACGCATAACACAACGGAGAATATTACAAGCAACGATATGACAACAGCAGACTTTGTCGCATACTCTACATTCTGTGTATTGCAGATATATATCACGCTAACACAGATCGCAGTGTTTGTTGATGAATATTTGATGAAAAATTCGATGTTGTTGCAGTGATAATATGTTTCTGATTCACTTGCATTTGATTTTATCGGGTTTAACTGGAATTGCAACTTTGGGTCAAAAATCTTTGACTTTTTACTTTCCTTACACCCCACAAACATTGAGTATAGCCAGCGCTTGTGCGTACTCCACACATATTGCTCTTTACGCAGTATTATGGCTTCGTCAGAGAATGTTCTACACTAATGAGGTAATGGCTCTTCTTACAAACCCTTATTTGAAATGTTTCAGTAATATTCAAGGTGTGATAATATTAGTGTACCCAATAATTATGGCTATGACAACGACTTTTCTTATCGTGAAGGATAAAATATCAATCGTTAGTCGTCTTCCAAGAGCGCTTTTTGTAACAAACCTTGCAACAAAATTTGAGATCCAAATAGCAGTTTTGTTGCTCTTAATTATACCGTTGATAAAACATGTAAAGCTCTCATCATCAAATGATTTATCTGTTGAAGCACAAAATCCAACAATTCAAGTTGTGAAGAGAACAGCAGCCTGGACGACAATGGCTATATTAGCTGACATTTTCACAATGTTATTTCCGATGTTCGCTGGGAAGTCGATACATTCCATCAACACCCCAATAAATTACCTCTGTGTTATATGCAGTTTCAAAAACTGGAAAGTGAGGCTTTTCCCCATTTTTCTGTGCTTTACACCGAGAAAAAATCGAGTGCATGTAAAAGAGATTGAATTCCTTTTTAGTTAGTGATTTAGCTGTACAAGATTCGTTCTTATGTGTTAGCTTAAAATATATTTAGACCGTGTAAAATAACAAAATACTATAAGTCCTAAATCAGTGTTTTACCTAGAACTTTTTACCTAACATTGCTCTCCTCATGTTATTTTCATGTTACAATGATTTTCTGTTTAGATTTATTTGTGAATGATTTTATATTTATTGTATATGCATAGGCAATTATAAAACAGTAAGGTACGTATATATAAACTGAAATGTTTTGTCCCCATTTAATTTTTGGCAAATTGAGTAAAAAACCTTTTCGTACAATTTCATGTTGTTCAGTTTGATAATCTATAAAATACGTGAATTCTAATGACAGCATATTTTTCGTTTAACCTATTTATTTCCGAGTGTTCGTCCATTTGAATAATTTCGTAAATAATGAATGACATTATTAATAAATTCGCAGTTACGTCAACGATTTCATTTTCATTTAAATAATTTCATTTAAATAATAAAGGATGGATTAGGGTCTGCACAAAGGTACGACGTGTTGGTCATGACTACAGATCAACTAATACAACTACAATTATTTATCCGAATGCGAGGTCTTTAAGAGGAATTTTATCAGGAGGAGCGAAGGTCTTTTCGTGCCCGCATTCCTTTCTACATTACTCATTCATTTTATCCTCTTTAGTACAGAATGCTGTCAGACAACAATGGTGTAGAAATATTTTGTACTTGCCATTTAATATTTTCTAGAGTAGGTTTCGCATGCTCTTATGTCGCTTATGAGTCAAATCCATCGAATGAGGAGAAAACATTGTTATTCAAGGTCACCTTGCGTCTTACTAAAATTCATGTGAAAAGTTTATTCACCGCCAGCGTAGGTGCAGAGTAGTGGTTCTCCGATTTTTAAGGACGAACGCCCTTTTTAAACTCAAATTCTTTCCAGTGTCCTTACAAAATTTTTGGTGTGTCTTTACACGTAGAAAACAATCTAATTTTGCATCATTATGCTCAGTTTGGAAGAATAGCAGGTAAATGGAATACGAAAAGATACTTAGTCGTGAGATTTGGTCTTAGAGACTTATTTACATAATCAGGAAACATGAAATGGTGTCCGTTGCAACCTTTCCAAGGGTGAATGTAGAATAAATATGACGGTTTATAACTTCCTATTAGTTTCGATAATCAGCGTCATGCACTTTAATTCAGGTTTGCGAGTGGAAGGGACTGACATTTTTTTTTGTATTTTTCAAAAAAATTGGCAGATATTTTAAAACATTTATATGTATTTCAAACGCACTTTTTCGATTTGTTAAAATCTAAAAAATAAGTGTGGACTAAACTAAATATTACTCTCGTGTTTAACGGGATTTCATTGCCCGTAAGTAGGAGGTGCATTATGTATAATACGTGCATGTTAAACAGGAATATATACGATAGATGGCGCCTATATCGATAGGAAAAACACACTAATAGATTTAAGATATTTACCAACTCCGATTATTACAGGTATCAAAATTATCTAATTTCAACACTTCAACCTTATTTTAAATCAATCTTGGAAAAGATGGAATTGTTCCAAAATTCTTCAGTCACGGAATCCCAGATTGCTAACTTTACGGAACCAGCAGTTGGAGGAGAATACACTGTTACAACGCAAAACACAACTGAGAATATTACAAGCAACGATATGATAACAGCAGACTTTGTCGCATACTCTACATTCTGTGTATTGCAGATGTATATCACGCTAACACAGATCGCAGTGTTTGTTGATGAATATTGATGAAAAAAATTCGATGTTGTTGCAGTGATAATAAGTTTCTGATTCACTTGCATTTGATTTTGTCGGGTTTAACTGGAATTGCAACTTTGGTCAAAAATCTTTGACTTTTTACTTTCCTTACACCCCACAAACATTGAGTATAGCCAGCGCTTGTGCGTACTCCATACACATTGCTCTTTACGCAGTATTATGGCTTCGTCAGAGAATGTTCTACACTAATGAGGTAATGGTTCTTCTTACAAACCCTTATTTAAAATGTTTCAGTACTCTTCAAGGTGTGATAATATTAGTGTACCCAATAATTATGGCTGTGACAACGACTTTTCTTATCCTGAAGGATAAAATATCAATCGTTCGTCGTCTTCCAAGAGCGCTTTTTGTAACAAACCTTGAAACAAAATTTGAGATCCAAGTAGCAGTTTTGCTGCTCTTAATTATACCGTTGATAAAACATGTAAGGCTCTCATCATCGAATGGTTTATCTGTTGAAGCACAAAATCCAACAATTCAAGTTGTGAAGAGAACAGCAGCCTGGACGACAATGGCTATATTAGCTGACATTTTCACAATGTTATTTCCGATGTTCGCTGGGAAGTCGATACATTCCATCAACACCCCAATAAATTACCTCTGTGTTATATGCAGTTTCAAAAACTAGAAAGTGAGGCTTTTCCCCAATTTTATGTGCTTTACACCGAGAAAAAAACACGGATAATAAGATCTCTTAAAGTTATAAACGCAAAACGTAGAATAGAATTGATTACGTACATTAAAATAGAATTACCTTTTTTACTTTGTTATTGCTTGCATGTACATTTATTGCAAAAAAGGGAGGAGACAAATGTAAACAGTATAGAATGGAATATAGATATAGTTATGACAGGTATTAATGAGGAAGCAGTGAAAAGACTGTTAGGTCATCTAAGTCGCACTGTTACCTGGGGAGACAATGAAATAGGTTAACAGTACGCTTGTAAAAGAACAAAATCAAGTATCTAGCTTCAATGTGCAAGGATACAACAATAACATACAGTACAATCAAATTTAATAGCACAACACATTGAAAACATACCTTATACCTTTTCCTGCTGCTTCTTCATTATAAAATTACATTTTCAAACCGTACTTGTAAATGTAGCACGAATACATGAGCTGTGCAGACATTAGAATGTTTTTAGGCCTTAGCTTATTTGAGAAATCTCAATTTTTGGATAGTTATTAAAAATTTCAGGTCTCCAGGTGATTTCAGAAATTAATAGAAACGTGGCTTGACGTCATTATTGACTATTCGCAAGCCGCAGTTCGCAGCCTTCAAGTAATTTGCTCAGTCTCGGATACATGAGAACGATAGTTCTTGCTAGAAGGTAGATGTTATCTAACGAAAGCTAACGAAATAAAACTTTAGTTGTGTGTAAACAAGGCCATGTGTTATCAGAGTTGTAATGACTCGAGTCAATGACTTGACTCTAGACAGACTCGAGTCGCATTTTGGTGTGACTAGACTCGACTCGAGTCTTGACCCGTGAGAGACTCGACTCGAGTCTTGTCGCTCAAAGACTTGACTTGACTCGAGTCTTGAAACGAGTTGACTCGAGTTTCCCGACCGGGTGCTTTTTTATTGAAAGGATCGTAACGCGAATTCAGTTTGGTGCCATGGATGTTTCACTGGATTCTTTAAATCATTGGTGAAATACTTCATGACTTGAAATTGACTCGACCATTTTTGTGACTCGGACTCGACTTGATTCGAAGAAGTCAATGACTCGAGCTCCACTCGACCATGAGATTGAAAAGACTCGACTTAACTCTGTCCATGACTCGGACACGACTCGAGACCCGACTTTGGTGACTTGGTCCCATCTCTCTTGTGTTATATTATTTACGAATTCTATGTTGTCTTAACCACTGAGCAATTATGTCGGTAATCGGTCGGTTTACTCCAATGTTCGTATTTATATCTTTTCCAACAACCCGGAAAGGCATGGTTGCATCATTTGAGGCTACCAAGACTGTGTGTGTGTGGGCCAATAATCAAGTCTTCAGATGCAGCATTTTCAGTGACCTTTTTCATTCAACGCTTCAGTTATTAAATTTGCCCTAATTCACTAAATAATTAAGGAAATGATGATGTAGAGGCTGTGTGACATAAGAATCTAAGTATAATAACATTAAACTTAGTGTTCTAGGGTTAAATATATAATAAAACAAAGCCACCCAAAATTCTGTATATTTAATTATTTTCTTTCACCTTTAAAACTATGACGTTAAAATAAGCGAATGCCTTTGTATTCAGATTAGTGAGCGCATATTTCAGACTGTCTTCAGTTGATAGGATCGAAGGAAGAAAACCTTCCAACGAATCCAAAGTCAGACGAAGCCAGAAAATCATCATGACAAAAGCGTCCAGAGGTGTGTTCGAACACGTGGAGAAAAGGTGACGTATTATGAACAATCACCACTACACCAAATAGAACTGAAAAAATTTCGCAGTAAAACGGCAATATAATGTTTCGTTAAAAAGGAGAGTTCCAGCTGAGTGCTCTCTCGTTTAATTTATCGTTTTCGAGAAAGTTTATATCGAAAATATGCGAGGTAGTAGAAGGAAGAAGAGTGTCAGATATTATCTTGTTCGTACACAATTAAAAGTTTTATTTTTTAAACTTTCGCTATATTTTCATATCTAGCTTCTTCAGACGAAGCATAATAAATGACTTAAAAACAAGAACGATAATAGAAAGAAGGTCAAAAGAGTTATCAGGTTAAACTAGACCGAACCAAACTCCCATGACTGAGAGAGCGAGATAGTGGCACACATTTCGATTACAAGGCGGCAAGAACTTAACATCCAAGACCTTTTTTGAATGACCAAGATTTTCGTCTTGCTCTTTTTCGCTTTCCGGCACAGTTTTATCTTTGAAACTTAGTCAATAGAATCACTAAAACTTATTCGCGAGAAGGTAGTTTCTAAAGCGGGTTCTCCGAGTTCATTAGTAAATTTTAACAATGTAATCAGAATCCTAATTTAGCGATACGTGGAACTGAAGCCCGACGCTTAAATCGACGGAAAACGGATAGACTATTTTATTGAGATATGAGATTACCTGCTGGATCGAGACTACTAAGAATCGTGCTCGATACTTGAGCCGATAAGTGAGTTTTTATGTCGATTAACGTTCGTTGTTCATAAGAACCTTGGTGAATCTGTAGCCAGTTCTTGACAAAAAGAGGTTCGCGACACGACTATGACGCTTCACAAGTAACGTGACACGTCAGATACGCCGCAATGAGTTTGATGAATAAAAGTCTTTTGTCTAACTAACTATATGGGAATTTGAAGTTTGAAATAGGGCTTGTATCGTAATAATCATAAAGTATATTGAGAAAATCGAACATTTATCAGCTTGCTTATTCGCGACACCTTTGATTTTCCCATTCGGCAGTAAATTGTCCACATATGCGTTATAAGTTTATAACAATGAAAAGTACCGTCCTAACGAAGTGAAATGCAGTGAACTCGCGTACCTGGTACTCTCCCTCGGACTGCGACATTTTAAATTACTTCTGCTTTCCGTTCCTGTCGACAAAGAGTCGCTACGAATATATCACAGTACTAGCAGTACATATCATTTATTACTTGATGCAATAGTTTTGAAGGTAAGGTAGCAAAGCGTGGGGTATTTGCAGGTGTTGGTTCGTACTCATCCAAGAATAATGCCCCTTTCACACTACGGTAGATTTACGGTAGAATTGCAGAGGAATTGGGTATTTACAAAGTAAAACTACGCAAATGATTATTTGCAAATTAGCACGACGGTAGTTCTACTATGCAATTCAGCATTTGCGTAGTTCCACTTTGTAAATAAGCGATTCTTTCTAAATTCTACCGTAGATCTACAGTAGTGTGAAAGGCATAAGAGCATAAGTGGCAGTATTTTTGTTAAAATCGATACTTTATCATTGCTGATGATTTGGGAGACAGATATTTCTCCTACAAAGCCATGTGCGAACATTAACAGCGACATTACGTTGGTACTGAACGAGGTAGTAATTAATAATAGATGTATCTCAGTCATGGACCTTAAAGTCTTGAATGAATATGGGCTCAAAGTACATATCTCTCAATAAATCTGACATACGTCGTATATAATCCTTAGTTGGACATCGGGAAGGATCTGTTGGTTAGAGGATCTGACGTTTATTACATTAAAAATGTGACTTGTTACAAATGAGGATGTTAGACAGAACTATCAAGAGTACTCGGCTTGACCCATTTGTGGATAAAACTATGACGTATCATTGTGAAAAAATGTTCTGCTTTTTTGCGACTATAGTTACTTCTTCAGAAATTAAGTTTTAACGCATTTATTCGCCCTAAATTGCACTTTTTTGAGAAGCAAGATATTGTACTATTTCGCTGTTTAAACATCTGATTAAGTTCTACATTTCTTCATCATTTGTGCCCTAATCCGAATTATGTAGACCACAGTTTTTACTCCCTTAAATTTTTTTGTCATATTTTCACGACAAGTTACATCCCATAACTTTTCTGGTTATATGGAAATGAACGAAAAGATCGGCACACCAAGACTATTATCGACCCCATTTAAACATTTATATCACTTGCAAAATTAGAAGTGCAAATTTTGCACGGGTTAGTTGAAGGGAAAATTCATTGATTCATTGACAACTGCCCCCGATAACTACTTCGACGGCAACTGCCCCCGGACAACGACCTCCCCACTACTGCACCCCGGGTAATTGCCACCCGGACAACTGCCTCCCGACAACTGCCCCCGGACAGAAAGTTCAGCGTATTTAATTATTCGTGACACAAATTCAACAAAAAAACGAATTTTTGAACCAATTTTTTTTTTTAATACACAAAATCATAAATTTAATAAGGAGCATGCCCTAAACCTGGCCCTAGCCCGGCAAGAACCGACAATGGGTTAAATTTTTATGAATTCGTATCGGAAACTCCAGTTAACCCCTAAAAATGTTGAAATACGCCCATTTTATATTGTAAATTTGCGCTCATGATAAAAATACTCTAAATTAAAGTGATCCCCTAAATCAGGGATGGATTAATTGCTCAGTGTCGCGTGGATGCCATCTTTTCAAATAATCATCCTCGTCATCAGCCATGAGGGCAGACTTTTAATCAATGAAGTTCGTGGTTCATGTAATACTGAATATCTATACATTTATTCTTCACATTTTCAACCATTTTTATTTTTTAAGATTTTTTCACGAGTGTATATATTTTTACTTTTTTTTTTTTACTTATGTTTATTACTTTGATCATTGCCTGATTCTGTCTTGATTTTTATTCCTTCACATTTTACCTTTATGCATTAGTTTGTGTGAGATATTCGTTCCAAGATATTTTATATTATATATAGTTTTGTACTTTTGTAGAAATTTCTTATGCTCTCATTAAGATATATATAGATATATAGACGCAGAAATACGAATCTTCGGTAAAATTCAGCAAATAGCTGCTTGCTTTGTTGCATTTTTGTCTAACTGAAATTGAATACGTGGATAATTCGAACAGATACTAACGAGAGTAAGAGATTTATATATTTTTATTTCAAAGTTTTATTCGCATTTCAATTTGGTTTTGATATTAATAAAACACTATGAAACAGTATATTTGTATTTGGGCTATGTAGTGCATGAAACCGGAGTGATTGGGACAATTCCTGTGGTGACTTCATCATGTTTATACATATGTAGATCCGAGATAACGAGAGTGAAAGCTTTGAATATATTGAATATATAGTGGATCAACATGTGGCTTACTCAAGCCATTTAAAAGGTCTATGTGACTCTGTAACGTGTTCAAATAATATCTATTGTTCAACGACGCCCGTTTACTTTATAGTTTATAATGTATGATGAAAATTATGGTGGAAAAATCAGATGTATAAAACATTACGTTCAAAATTTCATTCATTTCAAGAGTGTGTTAGTATCAAGCACTAGAATATTTCAACGTTAGACATTTTTAAGATACCTTTGACGAAGTGTGGAATAATTTATCAGAAAACGATGCACGTATTAATGTATCTATTCCTCGTAACGAGTTTGCCAATGACAATCAGAGGGAACAGTAAGTAAATGATACATGGATTTTAACGGAATTTAAGTAATGATAAAACTGAATCAAAAGAGCTCAATAATTCCTCGATGGGTATAATTTTATTTTTTATTTTTATATATTATTTTATGTTGGATGTTGTTTTGGAATAAATTCATGGCCGATTTTCGCTCTCAATCCCAAGTAACATCTTGAGTCGTTTGTCTTGAAACTTCTTTCACGTCATACCGATTTTTGTAGAAAATTCCCGTTGGGATCCCGTTCATCAAACGGAAGTATAGTAAAGGCAACTTTTCCTGCCGCTAGAGTGGGCGAAAGAGTCAATTCATCAGAAACTTGCATTGAGAAAGGTGTGACTACTTTCCTTAACAAATATTAATACACCAGTTAAAACATTCGTAGACATCATACATAGGGTTGCCATTTAAAAGCCTTCAAAAAGGACGTTTTAAATACTGAAATATTGCGTTTTTATGGCTTACTTAGTACTTCTTATAGCAACATAATACGTTGTAGAAAAAGATCAATATAATATATTGGAGTTAAATGATGTGTTTAGTGTTCTCTGAAGGCCATAATTAAGATATTTTTAATAATTATTCGCCATCAGCTATGACATGAGAAACTCACATCCTCGTATCATTCTGTTTCAGGTTTCAAATCGAGACGAAAATCAGCAACATACGGGACACCCAATGTTAACGCTTAAAGGGCCGTTTAAACGAGAAAAATAATAAAATGGAGCGTGTTGTTTTTCTCTAGTGTACTTCAAATCGAGAGTAATGAATGCTACTTCCGAGTGGCCAATATGTACTGCATAGATGGGTTCTGCTCGACAGTCAAATTAAAATGAGGGGCTTGAGAGAATTTTCATTTTTGTAGTAAACTCCTATTACTCGTGATAAGTTTTTGTTCTGTATATTAACGTGGGGTGTCTTTAAGCAATAACTGTCTTTCTAATTTGACTGTCAAGCTAGAACAATTCGAGTGTAAATAGATTAGAATTCACATATGCGACAAATGCAATATTGTATTGTTATGGACGACATAACCTTATCCATTTGTTGCAAGAAGTATTTGAGAAATACTTTTGAGGAAGAAAAACTTGAGGAAGAAACACTACAAATCCAATCATCTTGCATCGTTAAGCAAAGCACCTCTAATGTAATCTTCACACTTGACAGTCTATCATAATTGCGCGAAATTCTAGTTATGCCTGTTATTACATCATTCCAAGCTAGCAAAAGATGGCGTTTTGTACCAGCTTAGCTACGTCACAATCCTAATAGTACTCCTATATCGTATTCGTATATATATCGTATACAACGGGCTGATTTTATTACAGAAAAGCAGAGAGTTGTAAAAAATGTAGTTTTACGATTAAACCTGTAATAAATTCGAATAGTTATTTTTTTTTTCAAAAGGAACAAAAGGGAGGCTGACACAAACCCTCATATATTTTATGGCCAGACGCAAAAGCACACACCTTTAAACAACAACGACATACACAGCTCAAATGATATTAGAAGTGGATAGCCCTGCCATCCGAAAATAACAAAAGCAACAGGTAGTCGCAAGGAAAAAAAATCTTGTAAATAACCAAATCACGTAAATGTAGATATCAATTCAGATGTTTCAGCGACCCCAAAATTTCCCTTCCTCACTCGCGCGAAACCGCTTGAGAAACTCTGCAAAAAAGGGAATCTGTAACATACATTACTTGAGTGTATATCATGTGCGTGAGATATAAACTAAGCATCGAGAAAGGTTTGCTGATCACAAACAAACCTTTTGGCCGAAAGTTGAGTACCATGTACTTCCCCCAGGACTAGGACGATTGCCAATAAGTTTCAGTCACTGTGTACACTTCTGCTTTTCAGACTGCTTTCAATTGAAAATATCTGGGTTAAAAGTAATATTGTGAAAGTTGATACAATAATGCAGTGGTCAATTTTCAAATAAAGAGTTGATTAGATGAGGACTATTTTATCATGTTTAGGGTTAGTATAAAAACAATAATGTTTAAAAAATAGGAGTTTCAGTTTATTTCAATTTCACAGTTTTATTATATATTTTTATTTCTAAGCTAAGATTATCTGTGAATTTGTAGCTATATAGGATCACTCTGTGCACCCCCACAGTTTCAAGTCAGGGCAAATACATTTCAGATTAGAGTCAGGTGTATTTCAAGGATGTTTCGAACAGAAAATTATTTCACTTTGAAGTAGTAGATAGATATATCTCAGTCATGGAACTTAAAATTATACATAACTCAAATGTCATCATCCAAAGTAGATCTGAACATTTGGATGAGTATGGGGATTGGTAAAATATATTGGATTAGAGTGGACTCAATGCGATTTTTTCATTTATTTATAATTAAGCATTGTACGTAAGTAAGATTTTGCTTATTGCTCGGTAATGTATCCATTCATTATAATTTATCCTCTACTTTGGGTCAGCTTTCAGATTTCGGAGATTGGACCTAAATCATATTTGTTCAAGAGATAATTTCGTGACTGAGAGAGGCATCATTCAAGCATACATTAAAAGCTTTGTATTTTTTCAGCTTCAATGCAATATTTCCTAATTGCTTCAGAAATCCCGACTATATATTGATCGCCAAGCACTTGAATGTTGGAACTTCATACCTTGAATTGTTTTTTTAGCTCAATATCTTCCACAAAATTGTCCGTTCCATCCACCTCTACTGCATAATTAATAAATTACTGTTGGCCATTTCAGTTAAAATGAAATATCAGTTAATTTGAAATGGGAAATAGTCAAAGTAAAATAAAGGATAAGCGCATTCTCCGTGAAAACCATCTTGCGGATTTTAAGAATAAGGATAACCAGTATTGTGCAAAAGCCCTTGAGAAATATGACAGATTAGAACTAAAGGGTAATGAGGATCCTGTGGTGCTGAGAAAAATTTTCATGAATGGTGGATTCGGACAGATCTTCATAAATTTGATAAAAGGCAAACCTGCATTTTTAAACACACTTTTGCCGCTGCTTTCGTCCATAAGAGAGGTAGGGTAATATACGAGTGATTATCAGATCTGGATTCATAACTCTATCAGATATTTCATATTTTAAAACCTTTCCAGAATAACAAACATCAGAATTTCCCGTCCATGTGGAGACGTCGAAAAATAGAGGTAATCTGTTTCAATGCTGAGAATTTTTGTTATCAAAGAAATTCAAATTCTATGAGAATCACATTCACAATGAATTATTTAGAATTATTTAAAATTTGTTATTAATTAATCAAGCAATATTTTTAAAACGTCCTTTGAACTAGAAACTGTAAAACTAAATTCGAATATTAATGTCATTTTTTTGTTTTAGAAAACTCTACGATTGGTTTCATTTAAATCAATACCTCAAACTTTATGTAATATACTGGAGTTACATCCGTTGACAACATTACAACTATTCGAATGTACAGTTAAACTTAGCGATCTAACGCACATACTTCTAAGAGATGGGGCAAAGGTAAGATACAATGAAAAAGCAACAGAATAGTATGAGTACATATATTAGTTAGAGTGATATTTTTATTCGGTTTTATTTGAGATTAACAATCTCGAAATGCGGAAAGTTGAAATGCAACATGAGGAAGCAGATGTGATGAAGTTAGCAGACGTGTTGAAAGAATTTATTTCAGACAGGGATCCAAAGAAATTGGCTTTGTGCGAATATAATCTTGGAGATATCGAAACGATTATTTGTCAGTGCCCTAGTACGAAGGTAAGCATGCCCCCTCCATGAGTGTGGAAAGATGCGTCGACGCGTTAACGACAACCTTTATCAGTAGAAAGTTAGAGTAAATGAAATTTTCGATTCTAAATGCCTTTATATTCTTACGAAAAGAAACACCACCAATCACCACATTTTGTGGGTGAATGATGCAAAACCTACACCGGGTGAAAAACTGCTGCTAGCAGTGAGTAACAAAGGGTGTGCTGACCCCTGAAGAAAAAAATATATATATATATTGAATACAAATAAAATGCTCTGAAATCAATTCTCACGGTGCGACGATCAAAAACGATGTATGAAATTTTATTGTTACTGCCCAAAAGTCCTAATAGGTAGGAAAATGTTAATTTTTACAGAAACACAATTATGAATTCAGTGGATATAAGATTGACAAAGACAGTGCTTCTCTTTTACGTAAACTCATTAAAGATAAGTTCTTCGATACACTCGATTTAAGCAATTGCCTATTTGATAAAGAGGCATTAGAAGACATTTTGCAAGATTTAAGCAAACACTGTGGGGTGAGAAAGTCCAATTTTAATTGCAAAGATTTAGTGATTTATTTCTCTGAACCATCACACCAGCTTATATTTACCCTAAATGCATTCAACAGGTCTTTAAACAGTGCATCACGAAACTCTATCTGAATGAAGTTTACATTCCGTGTGAATATAGAAATGATTACCGACGTATTCTCAAAAACATAGTTGAGTGGAATCCTGCGGCCGAATATCGACCAACTTTTCCTGCTGAATCAACACCAATAGTAAGATTGAAGTATGGTTAGGAAATCACTGGCTATCTTTCTTTTTCTTTTGAATGACAACCAACATACTGCGGACTGCCGAATTTTCGAAATTTACGAATAATTGAGTTTTTTTCGGGACTGCCGAATTTTCGAAATTAACGGATAATTGAGGTTTTTGTTCCCTGACTTTTTATATGCTGTATATCAATGGTTCTCAACCTTTTTTGCAAAACCGCTTCCCTGCTCTTGACGTACAGTATGTTTATGCGCGAAAAAAGTTTACCGTACTTGACCGTACCGTACCGTACTCTTGACGTATATATGCGCGAGACTGATTCCCTTCCACCCTTGGTGGTATTACGAAAATAAACAGGTGGTCTGTCTGTCTCTTCACGAAAATGTGAGAATTCGATTCTGCACGGCTATATCGAAACAAAAATGAAACGCGTGAGTTTAGATTGCAGCGTGCGTTAATTTCAACCTTTTTAGGGCAAATAAATAAGAAAATGCCTGTTTGCTGTCGGAAGTGTGGACATAGGGCTAATTCTGGGTACAGCGCCTTCAAAACATAAACGGCGCTTCCCGAAAACAGTGACGCGCTAACCCCGGGAATTTGAAACTGCGTTAAAAAATCTATCCGGAAATCTGAAGTAACCTGAATATCGGTCGCCGGATTATCGGCAGTGTACTATATATCCTTTGGATTATTGAGACCTTCGACAACGCAACTGCTTTCAAACTCGATTTTATTTTTTAATAGATTTCTGGAATGGCGAATTCTGCAGCTGATTCACCGCGCAGAGAAATCGCGAATCCTGCAGCTTTGCTTCGTCCAGATTTGAACGGAGGCGAACCTAATCCGACGGGAGTTTCCGGAATGATGGTTATATTTTATTCTACAGTGTACCAATTAGGAAATATGATTAATGTAAATCTTTTAAACTGTTCTGCTTAGAATGATCACGGAACATTCACATGTGACATTTTTTTCTTCTGGAATGAATCCCTGAGCATTCTTGAATACACGATTTCTACGGACGGTGCAATAGGCAACATTGTGTCGAGGCGACAAGATAGTAGTGACTGGTGTGAAGTCGGTTACGAAAACCTACTGAAAATAAACGTACTGCACGAATATTCCGCGTACACATGCATTCCACCCTCTAGCCTGAGAGATAACGAACGAAAAATCAAAGCAGGCTTCCCTCAGATCAAATCTATAACGGGACAATGCCGTTTCGAAACAACCAAACCACCTGCTGTAATTCAGTTTCATCTTGTCTCCGCAGACGACGTGGTGGACTTCAAATTCCAAAGGAAACTCAACCTTAAACGCAGAGAAACTAATACATCCCCAGGTCAGTCAGAACTTCACTCTGTCAATATCATTTAATTAAAGTCATATGGTGTAAAATGTTTGTTCAATTACGTGTACTTCTTAACCCGTTTCCCCCGCAGAACTTAATTCAAATACGATATATTCACAATTCAGTCCAACACCAATATCTGATCTAATCAATATAATATCTAAAGCAAATTTTATTGTTACGTATTAACTCGAGTTCGGTATCAAGAGTTTACGCTGGCGTGGGTCTACGTTTAATCGATCTTTCTCGATATAATACACAGCAAATCACAATGCAAGTCACTCATAGAATATAATGCATATATTTCAAACTCTCATATCATACCAATATCCCTCTGTATATATATCTTACAGAGAAGGAAAAAGGGCAAGCATATAAAAGGGTAATATACTAAAGTTCTAAATATCAAACTGATTATGCATAAATATATCAATGTGGGCGTAGATTAGATTTGGCGCCCTCTTTTTATCACGCCGGATGCAGTCACATGGCCGAACTGTCTCGTTATGCTTAATTATCATCTGTGCATGGATATGTGACACTCATACATCAGCATATTTACCACTTTTATTTTCAAATCGATGGTTGTCGTTTTTATAGTCAATATCAAAAACTATTCAGCTGGCAATGTCACACCAGAATGTTATTAAACAGAACAGAGAACTCTTCTCTTCTCCTGCCCACCAGACATCGGTCTGCATTTTGTCCACATGCCCCTTTTTCTTTCGATCTATTATCCTGTCGAGGTTCTGTTTGTCTATCTTTTGTTCCATAACCCATAATAGACTATATGTCATTCCTTACCTAACCAAAACCATAATTAAACTATTATTTTCTTTTTTGCTATATTTCACTCATTGAATAACCGACGCTATTCTCTGACTATTCCAACTTACATCCGAACCTATATCTCTTTATCTTGTTTGATATAAGAAATGTATTGATTTGTTCACAGGAGCCAAACCGAAACAAGAGAAAAGCGATGTTAATGTAAATGTCTTCAACGGCAATACAGTTTCGAAACAGATCGGTCCAGGAAATCAAAATACTGAAAACAACACAAGAAGCAACTTGTCAGCCGGCGATTCTAGGCCCTAAAACTACTCTTCCACGAAGTGGAAGTTTCCACAATTAATGAATGGTGTTTTATGAGTTTCTCCTTCACAGGAATTAATAGTACGCGAGAATTCGTTGGATCAGACTCATTGCTGAGTAATCGACAGTGCCAAAGTTTCTTTTTCGTAACCAATACGTCGTCGCATAAGCCAATGTTAGTGCACACAATATTGTCCAATGATGTATTTTTTATGCCATAATAGCGATCCTCCTTTATATATATATATATATATATGCATTCAGCACTGGCCCTAATGACGTGATAAATTCATATATAGGCCACAGCTTTTAATGAGGTCTCAGCGTAAAAACGTCCCCGATATTAAATGGAATTTTGTACAATAATTGTGGTTTTCATGTTTCATAAGGAATTATGTAAATAAACGTTTCATGCCTTAATTCTAAGGTTTAACTTTACCACCATTCTACGGCAGAATCAGGATTGTTAGATCGGTTTTTGAAAAATTGAATTGGATTTTGAAAAATATTCCAAAATCGAAATTTCACAAGCGAATCAATAAATGAGATAATAATATTATTACTAATACCATTTTTATGTATAAAGTTCTGCACGCTGATTTATCTTAAACATTTGCTTCTGAATATTTTTATAATTGTTTAACTTTCAGAGCACATTTTATAAATCTATTAGCGTACAGACCTAAAAAGTCGCCAAATCCGCTTGTAGACCAATCTGGCAACCCTCTGGAGATATCATCTGCTTTATCAGATAGCTTTGTCGTTGATTCTATGTTTTCTAGTTATACAAACAAATATCAGGCGATTTTGCATAAGTCACTACTTCACCTTTGCTGTTTTACTTACCAATTATATATGATCGTGAAAATTTCATTTTATTATCCTTTTGTGGTTGCTCTTTCAAGCTTATTGTTTTTCTGGCCTATGTGGTGAAATGGAGGCCATTTGTGGCAAATGTTTCCGTTCATATTATTTCAATAAAAGAAGCATAAAGTCAGTGTTGAAGCTTAACACTATATTCTGTAAGAAAGGCTGATTTGATTTTTTCAGATTCGAAAATGCCTATACCTAGTTATTGTAGATGTCTGTTTGTCCGCCTACTCGATGGTTCCGCAAAGTTAGGTCAATAATACACAAGCCTTTGTACATACGATAAATGAGGAAGTTTCATGGCGCCACACCTTGGTAAGCATTAGGTTCAAAATAAACTGTTTTATCAAGGTTTTATATTTGACGAAGTCAACAGTAAATACAACCATTGCGCTCCGTCAGGAACTTACTTGTCAATGTTTAACCTGATGTCAAATACGCTCACCAAACTCACGTACGACAGGAGGACAAAAAACTTTATTACCTAACACACACATATATATTAATTGGAAGAGAGAGAGAGAGAGATTTACGGCAAATAGACCACAAAACACTGTTTTAAAGTTCTAACGACTGGCAATTGGACGCATAGAAGGGCCGACTCTTCAGGCGCCTTTGTAGGAGAGGCCCAAAGAAATTCTCCAAATTAACCATCCTTTTTTTCAGAAAAGGCCAAATTAAGAAATGGACATGCCAAAAATTCGCATGTTAGCATGTTCAATTAATAGCCACGGTATCTCGTGGGCTTTGATACAATGACGTATCATTTCATGCAGTGGCGCAACCAGGTCGTTTTCAACGGGGGGGGGGGTCTGGCTGGAATTAACACGCGTCTCCCTCGTTAAAGGCTGGAATATGCGTACGCGTAAACGCTCGCGTTTTTTGGTTTGTTTCATTACAACCGCACTTAATTCGATTCCATACATATCCGCGCGGTTGTAATGAAACAAACCAAAAAACGCGTGCGTTTACCGCGTACGTATATTCCAGCCTTAATAGCGAAACGCTGTTGACTAAATTCCAACGTTTCGCTCTTCTTTCGCGAAACGCAAAACTTGCGCTTCACTCGTTGATTAAATTAGTTTCTTGTCGTGTCAAAACGAAAAACAAAATGCGCTTCTCGTTAATTACAATCGACAATTTACATTC
>JAUELA010072844.1:0-10507 GCA_031471845.1 Boltenia villosa | reverse complement strand
TACGAGAGTAAGTTACAAAACATGTTGTTAACAACAAGCGTATCCGAAGAATCCATCTTGACGATCTCCTCTGTTTTCAATACCTTTCTTTCAATACCGTTTTGGTATTTAAATACTATTGCTGAGAAGTCAGATGCAAAGCAGGTTATGAATGGAATTATAGTTAGGTTGCATGATATTATAACAAATTTAATTCCAAATTTAACAGGTTGAACAATGAACATGTTGGAATGCGAAAGTACTATTTCAGTGCTGATTCATACAATGAAATTCCGGAAACACCACCTACTCCTACCAAAGTTAATCCTGTTCCGCTGGAAGAAGACAGGCAATGTTTCATTAGATTGGCCTATTCTGTATGACAAATGCTCTGCAAATGTTCTCTGCTGCTCATTGTGCACCATTGATTTGATATATAGTATATTTAATAGAATGTTGTTGGTAAACATTCAATAAAGCAATTCTGTGATGACATGTACATCGGAGTACATCGTTATAAATTTCTAAAATAGGTAAAGGTGTTGTAATAATGAAAAAAATGCATGATTGAGTTACGGATGCTTAATTTTACCTGCAATTTTACATTTATGGGAACTGAAATGGAACTTAATCTACCCTTTGTTTGCTTTTTCTGTTGCTGGTCAGAATGGTTATAATAGGCTGTTCACGATTATCGGAAACCTGCCATGGTTGGCCGAGTTGATTTTATTTTGAGTTCAGAAAATGGGATAAATTTCTCAGTGATAAGAATCCTTTTATTAGTCAATGGGACGATGTTGTCCCTTTGAAAACTTGATGTTCTGACGTAACAGACCAATGAACCTTTATTTCCTGCAAACGTTGCTTTGTTGTTATCCCCCAAACCTCCCACGGTGAGAGTATCCACCTGCAAACAGTCTAATGACTCAAATCAGATAATACGTGAGAAGATTGACTTGGCTGTTGCTTTTTGTAGAAGATCTTTTCAGAAGCTGAATCGCGTATTGGAACAAATTCAAAACAATAAGTTGATATTTAATACGTTGACTGCTGCGTATGAAGCACAGTCAATGTGAAGAACCAGAAACACTCTTTGAAAATGTTAGTGGACCAAAATAAAAAGAATTGTGAGCTATACAAGGTTCAGATTGCCCAAAATGGACAGCGGATTATTGCTATTGATTTTTATTTAACGATGTATGAACTGATGACGTCATTCTGACGTCACGATTTACCCTTGAATGAAAACATTTGCTTACGATTATGTAAACAGACGAAGAAATTATCGACTTTCAGAGAAGGATTGATAAAAATCAGCACCACAGTTGCAATTTATTGATAGAAATAGTAGGAATCACGAGTTCGCAAGTGACGGCATTATAATATTACGTCATTAGCTGAAAACCTATGTGTGAAAACCATTGTATGAAGTGCCCTTTTTTGTATATTACCATTGCATAAAAACGTCTTTTGAGCGTTATCATTTCCAGGAAATAAACTCGAAGTTTTTTTTAATATTTAATTATAAACTATAACAAAAATGAAATTAAAATATAATGAAAAAGAAGAAAAATTCAAAGTGCATCAAGCTCATTTTTTCCCGAATCCGAAAAACTTTAGGATTTTGCGGATGTTTTTGACTCTGGGCCGGCGCTTTTTAGAGGGTTTGAGAGTGGCTTTGTCTTTTTGCTCCTCCTCGGAGTTTCCCTCAAGACTCGGCCACACTTTAGCTGTGACCTTTGTTGGGTTTGGGGTGCTTGCATCCGACTTTTGCATGACAGAATGTTCGTGGTGGCTGATGGGAGTTGCATCATGACGGATGGAGGATAAATCAGGATGGCTGATGGGGGATGGGTCAGGATGGCTGATGGATGGGGGATGGGGCAGGTCTACTCATTAAGGATGGGGTGGATTGGGGAATGACATGATCTTCCTGATAGCTTATGAAGGTGGGATCAGGTTGGCTGATTGGAGATGGATCAGGATGGCTGATGGGAGATGAATCAGGATGGCTAATTGGACATTTGAGAATTACAGGTCCTTTCTGAACCTCAGAAAGAGACGTGGCATCCTTGATGGTCTTGGAACTGGGCGTAGGAGGCGATTTATTTTCGCCCGACGCATGGGAGAGTTCCGTAGGAGGATGGAGCAGAGATGGAAGGATCGCGGCCGGTCTTACTACGCTGTAATTGCCGTGACCGTTATTGTCCCACCGGGTTTGGTAAGCTTGCTGACAGCAGAGAGCAAACTCCGCTGCCAGAAGCCCACATTCCCGGTGTGGCCACGGCATCGAAAACAGGAACAAGTCTCTATTTTCGGCCACGATGGTTTCCTTCCAGCTCGCTTCGACATCCTCAAAGTGCTCCCATGCGTCGAAGGTAATTCGGACGAAAACGAATTTCTCATACGCCCAGTTCTCCACTTTTACTCGACCGTTGATCTTTGTCTCATCCCAGTTGAGGTCGTCGAGGATCAGCCCATTATTTCGGCATAATATTTGCTTCTCGCATTGCTTTTCCATAGTATTTTTATAGGTAGAAGAAATCATACAGTAGGTAACAAATGATATAATGATGGCTAGTAATGATATTAGTAGCATCGTTGTCACAATGGGGGTTTGAAAATAACACTGTGATATCACCAAACAGTTATATTTGATGTGAATAAAATATTTAGTGTGACGTAACATATCATTCTTTCAATCAATAATGACCCTTTTTATTCCTTGACCATAATTGAATCTTTTTTCGGTCACCATTCTTTCCACATGTCAAAATCGATGTTTTCGATTACTTGATTAATTTTTGGTCGGCGTCTTCCAGCAAGATTAGGCTACCGTATCAACCAATTGCCGGGACTGGTATCCGGACATTACGCCACGAATAAAAAAATAAAATAGATCTTAAAGTTAGAGTTAGGTTTAGGGTTATTGTTAGGGTCAGATTTACCAAGGGTTACGGTTAGGTTTCATTCATGTCATTTACCCGTGATTATCCATAATTATCAATTACTCACATTGTCGCCACACGTAAATCACATCATTACAAGCAGGGGTTATTTTGTTCAGTTTTTATATACTACGACAACAATAAAGACAGACTTGAAAACAATTACGCTGCACATGATTTCTGATTTATCTTTCAGGTGTTGTGTTCGAATATTTTGACGTTTGAATCAATTTACTCTAGAAATCTAGAAGTGACATTGCTACAAATGTATTAATTTCGTCTCACAAGATCAAAAGAACTTTATATTATTTTGTTATCCAGTCTCCTGGCCTTGTAATCGGTTTACATATCCCCGAACTGAACGGGGTGGACATTTGGCCAACATTCAAAAAATGATATCTTATACTTAGAGTTAGGCTTCAGGGTGAGAGTTAGGGTAAGGATGAGGGTTAAGGCTAGGGTTAACAAGCGTAACTTGATACCTTGACCGAAACTGCTCTCTCGGTTACGTAACAAATTGAATAATTGATGTATACTTAGCCTCACCAAACAAAAACAAACATTATGAGTTTCTATAGGCAGAGAGGGTCGGTTACTAAAGCATAATAGAAAAGTCTATATTTATAGCTTTCTTTCTTGCGTCATTTCATTCGTGACTTTTCATTCTTATATTGAAGGTCATCAGTTAGAAGTTCGTTTATTCATGAACATGTTCAGGTGGAATATATGAATACTTTACACGCATGTATAACGGGAGACTGACACGAAAATAAATTCTGTTTGGATATTAACTATTCTCTGACGCAAACTGTCATTAGACAGCAGGTTTACGCAATACAAATAGACTAAATCTGTACAACTTCAATATTCCACCTTCGAATGAATCATTATGGAAGTAGATGTTTAACTACTTTTATTTTGAAATTACTGTTCATTTCGTTCCATTCAATATACTGCAGCTCAATTGCAAACAAAGGTTGGTTTCGCTATAAAATTTCAATTTAGTTTTAAAGATACATCCTCCAACACGCGAGAACTGTTTTCGCGATCAGTGACCTTAAATTAGGTTGTAAATAAATCATTATGGAAAATTGTCAAAGTTGTTAAAGGAAAGATACATATATACGAATTCACTAAGACCTTATTTGAGCAGATTGTCTTATCTACACTCTACAGGACATCAAAATTAATGTGTAACACTGTAGTCAACTCTTGCTCTGACAATGGATAAGGATGAGGGTTAGAGTTAACAAGCTTAACTTGATACCTTGACCGAAACTGCTCTCTCGGTTACGTAACAAATGGAATAATTGATGTATACTTAGCCTCACCAAACAAAAACAAACATTATGAGTTTCTATAGGCAGAGAGGGTCGGTTACTAAAGCATAATAGAAGAGTCTATATTTATTATTTTCTTTCTTGCGCGATTTCATTCGTGACTTTTCTTTCTTATATTGAAGGTCATCAGTTAGAAGATCGTTTATTTCATTAACATGTTCATGTGGAAGATATTAATACTTTCAGTTGGAAAAGTGAAATTTGTCAATGCGTAGGCTAATCTGAATTAGGTGCCTTACTGCCTAATGACATTTCAACGTCATAGAATGGTTGTTATTCAAATAGAACTTATTTCCTCGTCAGACCCTGATTTAAATTGGATTCTTGTAAATTGTGTAGGTACCTGCTGACTAATGACAGTTTTAGCGTCATAGAATAGTCATTATTTAAATAGAACTCATTTCCGCGCCAGGCTATGAAGTAGTAGTCAATATCAACCGAATAACCAACCGTTTTCAAGCGAGTTTATTATGTAGAAATGCATCAATCAGTGCAGTATCACTAAATTATAATTAAAACACAAGTGCGAAACTAGAAGAAAGTGACATACTTAATGGAAAATTCTAACAATAACACCAATCCTAACCCGAATTAATTAGCCTATGCCATTTTTTCGTTTCGCACTTGTGTCATTTTACTGAGTACCATGATTAAGTGTTGTATATTTTGGTTAGATAATAAATGGATTACCCCGATGGAGGTGATTCTAGGCGTGTCCAAAGGAAAATCGTCATGAAAAGAAAAAGAACGAGCCTGGAAAGTGCAGACGTTCCTTGTCACAGGTTTGTGTACAATAAAATTATGTTTGAAATTAATTAAAATTGAAATAAGGAAATGCGTTTAATGGACCTTATCTCGTTCAGTGGATATACTCATGGAGAACCCAGAGGAAGAAAAATAGTGAAAGTAAGCGGGCACAGAAGGCGATCACCATCAGCACATACGCACAGGTTTGTTACTGCTATACTCAGTTGTGTACTGGGGTGGGAACGGCGTTCACTTCCTTTTTCTTACCAATAAATGTTGAGACTTTTTATAGTCTCGCTTCGCAATAAAGAGTAAGGTTACGCCAGAATGGAGATCAACCATAGAGCAACATAGAGCATACCGCACACTGATCAACGAAATTATAAATTGTATTGCATAGGGTTCAATATGGTATGAGAGCTGATTTGTTCACTTACTTGCACCTGCAAAATTGAAGAGTTACCATATGAAACATACATACATGTATATGTTACAAACCTGTGTATTGGGCCAATAAAAAGCATTTGAATGAAACAAAAATCGTATGCAAAAATATGATTCATATTTGTGGCAATAAAAGACTTCTAGGATGAAATATTTATTAAAAGAAGCATTGAAAATCAACGATTTTTTTTAGATATTTCGTTTAGTAAGGTTTAGTAAACTTGAAAAATAATTATATATTGAAATATTTTGAAGCTAAACACGTATAAACCGCATATACGGCAGTATAAGACCAAAACGATCCAAAGCCTTTTTTTTCAGACCACTCACTTACCAGCAATTGGAGTTGATGAATAAACGAATGAATCCTCGCGAAATCGTACGTTGCCTAACTGGACCACGGCGAACTGATTTGAGTGATCTTTTACAACAGGAATTTCTTGATGATGGTAGCAGCAGATAATCTAGTTACACATGCTTAATGATTGAGTTTTGGACTCCTGCTGTTCTTTACAACACAGATATGATGTTTCTGTAGAACTCTATTCATCAATCGATATCAATAAAATATGTTGTGTTTATTTCATGTGTCTTCCTGATATATTCATTAACTTCTAATATATATATATATTCATATGCAATTAATAATGAATTTTGTTATTTTGAATCACTTTGTATTCGGTTCTTTCAGGAATGATTAAACTGCTTTTAAAAGTGTTTGCAAGAATATCCGAAAGCACAGACATTGAAAATCAACTTTATTCAGTCATTTTGGAAAATCTTCCAGAGAAATTGAATCGTTTTTTGAGAAGTCTACATGCAAGCAGGTAACGAAAGATACTCAATTGGGACATCAGACACTTACCAATTAACACGAGTTATGTTCTTCCAGCTCGAATACGCAAGAGGACATTACGGAACAACTTGAAAACAGTTTAAAAATCCTCGCTCGCTTAAACTCTATTTTTCCAAATCAATTTCGGATGCAGGTTCAAAAAAAAATAGATATATACAATAGAATAGAATGAACTTTAATGTAGATGAATTGTATGAATAACCAAAATTTTATTGTAAGATGTCAAGAATACTTCTCTTAACACGTAATGTGATTGACTATCACGGAATTCTTCTCCCAAAAATTTGTAAACAACAAGAGGATCTTGAAATTTTGTTTCCGAGGCAAATTGTAAGAGAACCAATCCCGGAAAAGAGGTTGGTACCATTACTAGGCAGTCAGTCATTCATCAAGATGTTTTCGTTACATTTTGTTTCAAAACTAAATAAGAAATTCTTCCCAAACCGGTATAAACTGATGTTCCTAGACAAAGGTTACACAGTCCAGTAAGAAGTCCCGATATCTCTTTCGAAAATCACTGTTTTCGTAACTTTGGAGTTATATCTGACAGAAATGAAAGAAGGTAATTTCATATTTATATGCATGAATCGAACTTCAGGACTTAAAACTGTAAAAGATTCGATTTGTTACTGAACAGAATGTAATCAGGAAAATTTTATCTTCATATTTCCTGTAGCATTTTTCGGTATTGATATTTTATACGGGAATATTTTGGTTTCTAACGAACAGTAAAAAAGTCTTCGATCCAACAAGAAATCCTCCACAAGAAATCACTTTAAACACTGACCACGATAACTTCCGACACGTTACAATCTTTCCAGAGCGTCGAGATATTCGAGAGCCAAAAAACTCCCTTCTTCGGCCAAACTTGGTGGAAGGCTCGTACCAAAGGTATGATTAATATTCAAATAGAAACTTTTTCCGCGTCAGACTTTCATCCGTCATGCGTGTATGCCTGTATGGAAATGGGTTGGTGTAAATTGTGTCGGCTCCTGCTGCCCAATGAAAGTTAGCGCTATAGAATAGTCAATATTCAAATACATTTTATTTCCACATCAGACTCTCAAGTAGTAGCCAATATCACCGAATAGTTTACTAGCGATTTTTAATGAGTAGAAATACATCAATCAGTGCAGCATCACCAAATCATGATTCAGGAATCTCGGTAAAAGGTCAAATTTTCAAAACTAAGAAAAATGGCACAACTGAAAATCTCAATTCTATTAATGGGAACTTCGGGACTGAATTAAAATTGTGAAAGATTTGTTTTGTTCCCGGACAGGATGTAAACATGAAAAGTTTACTTTATATCTTTTCTTCGTCCATTTTCGAATAGTTTACACGCTAATATATATATATATTTTTTTTTTAACGAACAGTAAAAAAATTCCTTATCGAAAAACGAAACTTTCGACAAGAAGTCACTTTTAATACTCAAGATATCCGCAAGGAAAGCACCACACTTGTTGTAACACACTTGTAAAAGGGCCTTACTAGAAGTACAATTTTGTTTATGTTACCTGACAAGAAAAATTTTAACCAGATTTTCAGAAAAAACCATTACCATCTCTTAGTTAAGAATGATATTTATATTCTGGTTTTAGTGCGTGTGTTACATCTCATAATATACGAACTTCATCTCGATGTCGCGATACGTCTCCTTGCAATCAACGCTTTCGACAAGTTGAAACTATCAGTAACGACAGAAAGGAAAGAAGGTAATCGTATATTCGTAGCATAGCCTGGCATTTTACACGTGAATAATCAGTTTTCTATCGAACAGCAAAAAAGTCTTCATTACAAGACGAAATCCTCCACAAAAAATGACCTTTAATGCTGACCACGATAACTTCCGGCACGTTCCAATCTTTCCAAAACTTCGAGATATTCGAGGGGGGAATAACCCCCTTCTTCGGCCAAATTTAGTGGAAGGGCCGTACCAAAGGTATGTCTTTAGCCAGACAAAGAACATTTACATCACATTCACTCCGTTAAGCATGTTCTGTGAAATATGGTTTTAGTCGGTTACTTTCCAATCCATTACATATACAAATGTCCCAAGCTGTTATGTGAAAAAAATGAGAAGAAAAGTTTCTATTTTAAAAAAATAATTTGTCGGCTCTTAGCAATTTCTTTCTAATTTTATTTCAGCTTACATCATTACTTGGATACTCACTTTTGTCTGCTTCGAGAGGATTATATCCGACCATTAAGAGAAGGAATTCTTCAACTTACACATAGCAGTAAGATAAATTGATGGAGTTAAAAGCACATTCCTTTCCCGGGATTATACTTTCAACACTTCCCAAAACTCTTTTAAACTGGTTGATTCTCATTTTTTCGGATCAAACTTCTTTTTTACCCTTTTCACCCCTTGTACTTTTCTTTCCGTTCTCATACGGCCACATGAACGGACTTCGTGTTAAGCTCTCTGGATAACTCCGGCCAATCGATTGCATATTCAAATTCTATATCAATATTTTCAAATAGCTCTTCCATTTATATTCTAGATCCATCCGCAAGTAAACGGGGTCGAAATTCATCTTTCAAAAACCTGAAAATGTACTCTGGAGTCCGTATACTTTATATGAAACCCCTTTGGGAGGGTGAGTATTTTGTTCTACTTCATATGTATAGGTCAAATGAATTCCATTTAATAGTTTTTCATTCTGCCTTGAACCATAATTCAAAATTTTATCAAGGCATTCATTATTAAGCATGAATTTCCTCGTTAGGAATTTTTATCAAATATGTATTTAAACTATTTTAATAGGCATATGTGTGTAATCTAAATAAAAATGTAAAAATAGTGCCTAAAATCACAATTTCCCAATTCTAACCCTTTCGAATCTACTCAGGCGCCAAAAATAATCCCCAATCTGCAATTTCTTTTCAATCATTGATCATTTTCTTCGTTGCAAGTTCAATGACAAAATAATAAAAGCAAGCTCTGCATTGAAAATCAGGAATCTTTTACCGTATTCAATTCGATGTATCTGCCATGAAACATATCAAATGGAAGTATACAAAACGGCTGCTGTATGGGAATTTACTCTGCATCTCCAGCGACAATTTTCGGGTATGCACATATTGATTATTATGAGTTTTATCAGCAGTGTTCAGTGTCCTTGTCAATTGTTAATGAGGAGTACATAGAGAGCATATGGAGAGAGCGGATCCAAAGGTTTACCCTTGACAAACTGATGATTCCCTCTTAACACATGCTATTCAATTTCATATTCAACAGCAACATATACTTCTAGCTGTGGTAAGAGAAAGGGAAATAGAGGATCTGAAAAATGGAAATCTGACAATTGAAATCATTCAAGAAAGTGAAAATAATCGAGCCCGGATTCCGACGTACCATCGAATGATTGACATGGACGAGACATACACCATGGTAGAGAGCGAAGCATATTTTGAGGCATATAAACATGTTTTGGCAGGGCTGAAAGGTAATGCAAGTTTATTTCCTCGACTAAGATGTACAGGCATGCCCGACTGTCCATTTCCAACTTAGCAATATTATAGTCGACATAATTACAATAAACATGATGCAAAAATTGAATTCAGTTACGAAGAATCTTCCTTTGAAGCGGTACATTGTTCGTTGCTCTCACGTCATGCAAGCTCCCAAATATTTACGTAAAGATAAAAAAAGTTCATTCTACGACCTTTCTCCGGTCACATCGGAAGGTGAGTAGATTCGCAAAATTGTAATGAAGCGATTTAATTTCACGAGAATAGGAATAGTTTAAATTCAAAATAGGAATTTTTGTTGCTCGGTAGGAAAGATATTTGATATTCTTCATGATTGGAAATCGGTGGGAGATCTTAATCTGGATGAATCCCAGGTCCGGGCATTAAAAATGGCTTTAACGAGTGAGCTCGCGATTATTCAAGGTCCTCCAGGAACAGGCAAGACGTTCATAGGACTGAAGATAATGGAAATTCTCCTGAAAAACGAAAAAAATTGGTAAGTTATGATAATGACAAAGAAATGTATAACGTCTAACAAAATTATTTTGCAGGAGGAAATCCAGAAAAAGAAAACGGCGTAATCATGATAGGCATAATCGTATTAGTCCGATTCTTGTCGTGTGTTACACCAACCATGCTCTTGATCAATTTGTTGAAGGAATCTCCAAATTCTGCCAAAATATTGTCAGAATTGGTGGTCGTTGCAAAAATGA
>JAUELA010072733.1:0-10510 GCA_031471845.1 Boltenia villosa | reverse complement strand
CTTGCGAAATCCATTATTTGTGGCAGTTTTGTCATATCGTCACGGACCCCCTGTGCAGTCGTCGCGGACCCCACTTTGGGAACCCCTATAGTATTGTATAATATTCAAACAAAAATTCGCAAAACTTACAGAATCATCATCTTCGACAACAGTGAGGAGTAGGCGTTTGCTCTTGAAGTCAAGACGTTTAATTTTCGGCCAGAAAAACAAACCGATCTTTTGGGGGCCTTCGAACACAAGGACCCCGGTCGGGGTAAGACCCAAGGAATAGTCGTTTCCATCTTTGCCCTGGAAAGTAAGAGAAAAGTTTAAAATTATATTAAATAATATAAGATCACACTATATTGGATGTCACATTGCATAACACCACATTAGAAGCACAAATACTTAGGTAAGATTTTGACCTCTTCTTTCAATAATGTCATTGATAAGAAGTTGCCAAGTGGGAAGATGCAATTGCAAGCATATAATGGATTACTTAAACCTAAAATCTCGGAATACCAGAAGGTAACTAACTCAAACAAACAGTGATCATTTTAATATTGTCCAAACCTCACCACGGCCCTACCAGGTACTTCAACTTTGCATATAAAAGCTGAGTAATAATTTTTTGAGCCATTTTGTGGGGGGGAAATGGGGATTGACTAGCATACCATAGAATATTGCAAGTTAATTTAACACGTTAGATCTGAAACCTTTGATAATTAAAGTTTGAATAATTTTTTGCAAACTTCCCATTATTAATACACATATGGACTCTGCAAGTACTACTTTACAATGAATATTACTGCTACATATGCTGTATTTTGCTTGTATTCAATGGGAGCAAAAATGGATGCTGGGCAAAAAATAGAAAATTAAATTTCAGATAGACTATATATGACAAGTGGCTAAAAACAGACGACGGAGGTATTTCACAAGCACACCATACATTTCAATAACCGCAATTCAAACTTGATTGTATGTGAATCGTAGTTGTGTGTTATCTGATCTGGGGTCAGATGGGTTCACTTTTATTTAAAAAAAAACAAGGAAGTTGAACCCGATCGATCAGAGTCTACAAGTGGACAGAAAAGTAAAGTTGGACTTTTTCCAGAAATTTTGTTGTGAATTAACGGAGAACAAAAAATACATTAAAATTTATACGAGAATTTTGTCAAAATTTCCATATGAATTTGAATTTCAGTTTTTCCATCACAATAAATCATTAGCCTTTAAGAGTTGTAGACCCTAATGAAGCCTTTACTGGCAAAGACCATCTGAGAAATTGGAAACCTATTGATCTTATTCTGGGACTCATAAATATTTTAGGACTGCATTACATCATCCTTCAATATAATGAACTTTTGGCTGAAACGGGAAACGATGAGAAACATTTAATTTCATTTCCATGGCTCCTTTTCTATCAATTCTATAGTTATATATATATATAGTAGCTCTGAGAATTCTGAAGTCCTGAAATCTAAATATCTAAATGAACCACAACCAAAGCATCTATTGATTCCATTTCTCAAAAGTAATTTTCTCCTTACAATAAAAAGAAAACTAGACACCATTCAACTAATTCATCAAAAGATTTATCCACACCACAATGGAGACGTTGGAGAGGTTTGAAATAACAAAAAATATTGAGAATGTTCGTTTTTTGAGATTTAATGTGATCTTAAACTTACGTTACACCTATTTTTTGTAATGCTATTCTTCAACAACTGTAAAACTTTCGGCGATCTTTTACTTTAGCAATTTTAATTGCCCAGATTTTTCACAGTACAGTTTAGCATATTTAATTATTTTGGCACTAATTTGACATATAAAGTGGGCATATTGACATATTTTTGATTTAGTGTCAAAAACGGATCAAAAAAATTTCTAAAATTGTTTTTAAATACACATCCATTGAATATATATATATCCTGTTCCGAACCCACCAAATTTAACCTGTTCTGGCAAAAACTCCCAACAGATCACATTTTTGTAAATTTGTTACAGAAACCTAAGTTCATGACCGGCCAAAAATCTTGAAATACGCCCATTTCATTTTGTAAATTTTGCATTTTTCATCATTTGACAAATTTCCATTTTTATTGAACGTATTTCTTAATATTACGAAATAAATTATAAATAGGGACGTTTAATGATATTTCCAAAATCTTTAGGTAAATCGAAGTCCATCATTTAGTCATTCAAGTTCCGGGATTCAACTTATAGATGTACTGGTCAACACAATGAAAAAGATTACCGTGAATATATATTTTTCATGTTTACATATGGATATTCCCTTCCAAACCTTTTTTTTACATTACAAAAAAAAGGTATATATAGAAATCATTAATTTTACAGGAAAAAAAGGAAAATATTTTCACTTATACAAATCATTATACAAGTGAAAAAAGGGTGCTAAACTTTCAATTGAATTTTCTCATTTTTCTAAATTTTTTTGAACTTGAGACACTTTAGTTTGCAAATATTATAAATTTTAAAATATATTATAAAATTAAAAAAAAAAATCAGAAAATTGAAAAAAAAAATCCACTCACTTTAACTGCGTGCATATCAACACCGTACATCTCTCTCCACTTTGCGATATTCAGATAGTTGAGCTCTGCGTCCGCTGGGGTTTGTCCCCTGGAAAAATATTTTTAAAATTAAAAAAAATATTTTCACTAACAAGGAGGATTTATTTCAAGCCCCGAAACTTCGCTTCTATAACAAGCATTTAAAATGCTTAAATGAAAACTTCATCTCCTGCTCAGAGTGGCCCCACCTCGCCAGTTGGGTTGTGGGTACTAGGGCTGTTAATTTCAGTCATTTCCATGAACGGTTAACTGGTGTTAAATCTTGCCAGTTAACCGTTAAATATATACTTCTATTGTGGGAATATAAAGGGAATTGGTTGTTTGCTGCTAGATATTTAAGACTGATTTTACTGCATTCGACGTGTGTTCTTACGTTTGATTTCTCAAATTTAATTTTGTTGTTTTCATTGTTTAGTCCTTTTCACATGGATCAAACATCATTCTTTGAATAAAGACGAAAAATTCAGAACAACTTCGTGGTCAGGTATAGCTGAAATAATAGATTACGAGTTCCCAAGCGTTTTCTTAGACACATCGTATGGTCGTCTAATGTGAAACATAACAATATATGTCACGCAAAAAAGTATTAATTAGATTTTTTTCTGTCCTCGGTTAATTCGGTTAAAATTTTATGAACGGCTAACTGACGAGTTCCTTCGGCTAAGATTAACCGTTGACCATTTAACAGCCCTAGTGGGTACCCCTAATGTTAGTGAGATTTTTAGTCATGGATCCATTCAGTGAATGACATTGACCCAAGTGGGGTTCTTTGGAAATATTCAGGGGGTCGCAATAAAAATTGATATATAAATGAATATTTAAATATCGGGTTTAAAAGTAAAAACGTAGCATCTAAAAGTCAGACGAAATGTCAAGCATTCAACAGAAAATGGTCTAAATGTCCTGGAAAGCAGTTTTGAATACACAGAGGAGAGTATGTTGAGTATAGGACAGGAGGGTAAGATAAGATCAACGTCTTTTTGGTGTTCAATATTTAATGATTTTCTATATATTCCTCACTTGGTTTGACAACGCTCTGGCCCTGGAACCTAAGAAAAATTCCTAAAGGAATCATGGCCAAAGATAGGGTGAGAACTGAGAATGGCTGTTTTTTCTTTTTCTCCCTATTTTTATATTTCACATTTGTAATTAATAGTCATGGTTGTCACTGCATTGCATCTTGCAATGTCATAAACCACTCGGTTGGTTTTAGTGTCAGTCCATATTTTTCTATACTGATACTGACCACTGTTTTCAAAAATTTTATATTTTAAAATCAAGAAAAATGAAATTCTATCTATCTAACGTATGTAGAGTAATAAATGATTGCAGAGGCTGACGGAGAAATCTTCTACTAACCTGCAATTCTTATACGCATCAATAACCGCCAGTTCAAAGTTTTCCGTCTGGTCGGGAACGAAACGGAATTCCGAGATGAAATAAGGGGTGTGCACATCTGGGTCATAATCTCCGAGTTCAGCTGGAGAAAAGAAAAATAAATTTTTTATTTCTAAAACATTTGAAATTTCAAATTTTTTACAATTTTATTTTGTTATCAATCAGTAGTGGAGTAATTTAATCTAGGAAACAACATCACATTAAAGATATACTACTGCCCACTGTGCAAAACAAAATTCTCTTGGAATTGTCATATTCTGTTAGAATACTTAGTGGTTAATCCTTAACTGTTATTGAACTCGTAGGAGGAGCGAGGAGAAGGTCCAGATTTTTTTTTTACTCCTCGTCGTTCATACGCTATTTCATAATTTTCCTTTTGTTTCAACTTGTCAACCACAATCAGCTGCAGCCACAATTGCTAAACAGCTTGGCTTAGCTATTGTGGCTGCATCTGATTGCAGTTTACTCAAGATTGAAATTTGAGACCATTATAAGAGCAGTTACATTCTATAGCTTAAAGTGTCAACACCCCAATTCTACCCCTCTAATATTAACCCAGACTCCCGTTTCCCAGCACCACTGAAAGGTGGTTCCATTATTAAATACATGTGTTGTATATCCTTGGTAACCTAGGTATCTATCATCATCAGAAGAAAAATATAAAACAGCGATACTTACATTGTAAAGAGAAGGAGGCAACCTGAACAGCAACTTCAAAAGGGCAAGTTAGTTTTCCCGTCAAGATATCTCTTTTCAGTTGGAGAAAGAATTGGTATCTAGATGAAAAAAATGACAGTTGTATGATAAAAACGAAAATCTGATAATTTTCTGAGAACACACAATGAGAATTTTTTTATTCAATATTGAAGGTAATCTGTACTGCCTCAACAACACAAATAAAATTTCTTTGCTAAGAAACCAGGATTTAGAAAACTACACGCAACGAAATAAGTAACAAAATAGGCAAGAAAAAGTGAAGATGGAAAAGATAAATAAACAAGTGGAAGATGTATTTAAGATGTACGATTTGTGGAATGATTAACTTTAGCTAAGTTGCCACACAAGTGTGGTGAGCGAATAAATGCGGGAAATGAAAGAAAAAAATCAGTGAATAAAAAGTCGAATGAAGTTGTCATCACATGTTTTTCAACGCAGATTAAGTTCTTACACTCGAGGGCCAAAATAATATTGGTATTAAACTATGAATGTCTAATTGCCAGTATGGAAGTTCTGGTTACTGTTTACGGATTGTGGGCAAAAAGAAAAAGATCAGCGATCTAAAATAAACTTTATCAGCACATGAGCTACAGAATGCGGTCATCAAGGACAAAGCAATTCTTTCAATGCGGGCATTTGAACGAAATATCATCACTAAACGATATACCCTCGAGCAATGTTTATTGGTTCTTTGGTGATTCTGTTAAGATGATTTGTAAAACACCAATTTCAAACTGTCGATTAAAAACAGATAAAATACATACATTTTTGAGATATTAAAATAAAATGAATTAGAACATTCATGTATAACATTGAAAACATGTAGATCCTGAATTTATAAAAAATTTTGGAATTTTACATTTTTTCACAAAGTTTTCACGAAGTCAAAAAAGGGATTATAAATGAACTCAGAATATCAATCCTGCCCTTTATATATACAACACAACAACATTATTCATTTCAGATTGAGTCTTTTTTCTTATGCCATATTTTCTATCCCCCATTTCTAATTCAATAATACGACTTTACATTTAAACCATGCCAAAAACCAGGGTTGCGGAGTCGGAAGATATAAGGTCCGACTCCTAGTATTCCTAAGATGCCGACTAAGACTCCTAGAATTCTTACAGTTCCGACTCCGGCTCCCGACTCTGACTCCTCAACATAATTAGGATCAAGTTGAGACTGTCAACAAAGGCAGGGTAGCAGCTAACTAAAATTATTCTAATAAAAAATTATTTTATCATTGTCACTTGACACATGAGTCAGGGTTTTGATTCTTTTAAAATTCCGACTCCGACTCCTAGCATTCTTAGGAGTCCCACTCAGACTCAGACTCCTTACGACTCCGTTACCCTGACAAAAATGACATATAATGCTACTGTACATACCTCGTCAACTCTTCTTGGAGCATATTAGGTTCTGAAGAATAGAATTTCACTCGGAAATGGAAAGTATAAGGCGGACCAATCTTCACTTGTTTTCTGATTGATTTGGTTTTGTCAAGCCAATGAGGAACCTGCGAGAGAAAACAAATTTGCCATGAATACACATGAATATCAAATCATAGATCCTTGGATTCAAATTTCCAATCTTTGACAAGTTTTACATGACATTATTTCACTGGACTGGACAGCACTGGAAGAATAGATATAATAAAGAAATTAAAAATCAAAATTTTCTCATGTCTTGAATGGCGACACTATTAGCTATAAGACAATTTAGTTGTCTACCAGCAAGCAAATGAAGAGAAAATAAATATTTAGAAAAGTTTTTCTAAATATTACCAAATTGTCAATTTTCATTGCATTCTTCAATATTATCAGATTCCATACCCATTACACATTTATATTATTTTGGTAGCATTTAGAGAAGAGATGTAAGCAAGAGACTACAGCACACTGAGAATAGCTTGTGCAATAAATATAATTTACAATATGCTTATAGTAGCTTGAAGTTGTTATATCATAGTTAAAGTAGGGAGTAATATAGAAGTTGAACAAAATTGTTTTGACAGCCAACCTACAGTGGTAATGAAGTTCATTTATTTGTATATTGGGCACTCCCTTATTATTATACATCTCATTTAAAAGTGTATTATATTCACTAGATTTGCCTCAATTTCATATTTCTGGTATGGTTTTTGATATTTTATCAAGAGAAGACTTATTAAAACACTGAAAAATATATTTTACCATAAGAAATAATTACATAATGTGCATCACAATTCCAAAAGAACCTGGCAGACACTCATTGGCCAGAATGTGTATATTAGGATGGAACGTTGTCCATCTTGGATAACGTTAACCATTAAAAAATCAATGAGTAGCCTACTCATCTACTCTATTTTGACATAGGCTACTATTACTATTTTAAATTTGTTACAAAATGTTTTATTTGACTTAAACATGCCCGAATCCGATTGAATCTTTTATATTTTGGTTGTGGTTTTGAAAAGCCTGCCTTAATCAATGTTCAGAAGAAGAGACATGCGAGAAACGATTAACATCAGAAAATCCTTCATTATATCCGTTAAATAATTGTAGTTTAAACAAGTTTCTAATTTCTATTTCATTTACAATAACAAAGTTATCCTGTTCCATATTTCCTAGTGGACTTATATAAAAATAACATCAGACATAGTCTTGTTCGTACAAAATTAAAAGTTTTATTTCGTAAGCTTTAGCTAGTATGGAGTCGAATTACGCGCGGTTGTAATAAAACAAACAAAAAAAACGTGCTTGAGGCCCGCGGAGAAAAAAAATTTTGCCCACCCCTGATCTAGCATCTTCAGACGAAGCCTAATAAATAATTTAATGCATATTCTGCTTAAAACCTTCTCAAGTGCTGGTAAAACCATGGAGTTGAAAGTGAATAGACTTTATAATTGAGCCGTGTACAAAATTTCTGAGTGAAATTTCAGAGAATCCAGTTCAGGGGTTATGAACTGGGCTCTCAGAGTCAGATTACGAAATAGTGGGAACAGATAATTTTCAATAGGTGGGGGTCTAAGCAAAAATTCTGTCCCTTGTCAATCATAATGACAACTAAACACATGGATACTTAAAAATCCATCAAATCAGATTATGTAATTAATCGATACATTGAATATAATGTTGACATATTGGAAATCAATATTATTGTTTGAACATCCTCCAGCATCAATTATTAAAAAGGGAAAATACCATGTAATGCAATACCTTGAATTCTACCTTTATTTTTCAGACATGCCCTGAAGCTAACCAAGTCTAGCTAAGTTTAGTTCAGTTCTTTCTAATTATGGAAAAGTGTTCCCAATGAATAATATTTTGTTTAAAAAATTGGATAAAATGAGGACTTCATTAATTACAGTGCTTTGTTTACTTCATTGCACTATAACATATTAATAAAATTTATAATCTGCGCATATCCTATCATTTCATTTGATTGAAAAAAATAAATAAAAAATTGAAGGGAACACTGATTTTAAAAGATGTAATAAAATACTAAAGTAGACATAAAATAATAAATTATTGATTGGAAAAGGTAAAATTGCAAGGAATGTGTTAGAACTGAGTCTTACTATGACTTCAAGATCAATTTAATAATATTTGATCTAATTACATCAGAATATCACACTTTCCTTAGTTTAGAATATAAGGCTCTCCCGCCACTAGTTGTGAATATAAATTTCAGCTTTTATACTGTAGTATTATGTTCGATCTTGCATGATTGGTTATATTGCAATGGTTTAAGTCTAGTGGTCCCCAATATTTTTCAATTCACAAAACATAATTTTCACATTTTTAAAATTTCACTGCACATCTCTTGAAAACACTGGGAATAAACTCTTTTTAATCTCTCCCACGATAGAAGGAAGTCTTGCGATACAAGAACAAACATGAATATAAAAAGGAAATATAAAAGAAATATCCTCAAATGTTTGTATATATAGTATTCAATGCGAACATTTTTAGCCTTTAATAATACATTCCACATTTCAAAGATTAAAATGTCAAAACGTAAGTAACAATTCAAATTGTGAGAAAAATGAACTCACGACATTATTAATAATAAGTACTGCAACACAATCAATCATAAACATCAATGTCACTTTTCTATCACGAAAAGTAAATACCAAATATAAATTTATTATTTTGTCTTAATTCAACACTCTCTCTGGTACAAAATAGAGCTAGATTATAGATTTGTAAAATGAAGACAGAGGTGATTTATGACTGCTTTAGTGAAGGCGTGAATTAGAATGTAAGTGCTCGAATGTCGAACCTGATACTCGTTCTCATTTGTCAACCTGGGAAACTCAATGATAAATGTGACATCTTTTAGCGACTACCCGTCATAATACAAGTTGCATTAGAAGGCATAATAAAATATTAAGAATGTCTTTGGTAACATTTTCTTTTGCATTAAATCAAAGTCGTGAAAATGTAGCTTAAATCACATGTGTAACATCTGCATTGATGAAGAGATAAATTTGAGACAATATTATTTTGGATATAATATGATAAATATGAATTTGATATGAATATGAGAATAGTTTTTAATGTGACTTACCGTAATCTGTTGAAAAAATGTTTTTATCATAAATATTTAATTAAAAATTTGAATCAACGTCAACGAGTATTTCCTAGTAAGGTGGTAGCTATGGTATTATAATTTTGCTATCGTTGTGCAATGGGTAGAGTATCTTAACATGTGTGGTAGATTTTCACTTCAGTTAATGAAAGATTAATATATTAAACTCGTACCCCGTTGTTATACTGCGTACTGAATGGCTACGGTGCAGAACTAAATCATTTGAAAAAAATCTTTACCATAAAATCAATTTGAAATAGATGAAGCGACTTCAGTCAGGATAACCGAGAAATACATTTTAAAAAGAATATCATTGAACAAGAACTATCGATAATGAACAAGTGTCATGAAAATGTTTTGTTGTGCCTCGATTAAAAACGATTGTAATGATAGTTAATGTTTATCGATTTTAATTGTCATGATGTATAAAAATCATTTGAACCCATGTGAACTCATCAAATATATATTGGGCCACATCTGTATACGATTGAATTTGAATATTGAGATTTCAATCTATAGAACTCTGGATAAATTGTGAGTTATTCAAATTACAGATTTAGGTCCTAAGGTAAGGTACACGATGACCATTTGGTCTTGCCCCAATCTCTATAACACTGATAAATTATTTTAGATAGGTCCATCTTACTAACCTGATTGGCGTCCATGAACTGGAGGCCGAAATAATCTTCCTCGACTAAGTCCAAGTGGAATCTTATGACTTGATTGTACAGTTCTTCTCCATGTGCTTTTCTCTGTGAAGAAATGTCATAATAACATTAAAATTTAGTACTAAACTTCAAACATAATAAATGTGGAAAATACACAATGAATTTATACCACTAAATCTAAGTTGGGTGTGGTGATTTCCAAAAATTTCACCAACTACACCTCCTTCAAATAATAATTTTAAACTATTTTTGAGAAATTAACGTGTTGACAATTGTACACCATGCTATATGTTATCCACAATTGCCATTTTTTTGTATTTGTCTGACACAGTTTAGTTTCAAATTTAGTTTAAACATAGGTGATAAAGTGATTTTATATTGCTTGTTTTCATTAGATAATCTATTCATTCTGCAATTCCCAAATTCCCAAGAGACAGCAACCCAAGAAAATTCCTTCATACACTTTCGTGTGTTTGTTCAACCTGATAATTTTACTTTAGAGTCCACAATTAGCCTCTTGCAAATATTTAATTTGTCTTATATGCCCAGCTTAGAAACTTATTAACCATTATCATA
>JAUELA010072622.1:0-10518 GCA_031471845.1 Boltenia villosa | reverse complement strand
GCGGGCGATAGAGTGGGATCTGCCGGACCTCCTAAACTGCGGAATAAGCTTCTGAAAATGCCAAAAGCTATGAGATTCTCAATGCCACAGTTAACCGATATACCAATGGGAGGAAATCTAAGGTTGATAAACTATTAAAGTATATTTATCTTGTCCAGGGGTGCACAACCTTTTCGCTATTGCCGGCCGCATCACAGACTTTATTTACACTAACGGCCGCCAGTGTAATCAAACAATGGTGGCCATTTAGGCCATTTTTGTAAATTGCAAGTATTTTGTATCCTCTTTAAATGAATCTAGAGTCTAGACTGAAGATTCAATGTAGTGATGAAAAATATGAAAATTTTCTCAAGAGTTGTGCAGATTGGAAAAATTAAATAAGTACAATTATTATTACCTAACTTAATGTACATGTAAACGGCCGCATAGGTTATTATCCTAGGCCGCATGTGGCCTTACGGCCGCAGGTTGTGTACCCCTGATCTAGTCAAACAAGTGCGTTTTATTAACAAGTAATGAAGCATAAGTGATATCAATATGGTATCACATTGTACAAGAATCATGGAAACAAATCGGGCTACAGACAATCTGCCACTGATTACAATACATATACAAGAACGCCAGTTTTTGAGGAGTTTGAGTATCTGCCTGGATGAGACGATATACAGGGGAAGATCTTGTATTTTGAAAATCATGGGATCAAACTTTATGACGTCACAATATAACGACCAACATTATCCGTATTTGAAGGACAATGGATATTATTGATTATGGATTTTGCATGTATTTCACACCTTGAAATGAAGGGGATGGGGTCCAACTGCCACCCCTCCCTTTACATTACATTTTATTTCTAACCTTGTTGAATTTCATTTTATCAGGAGCATGGCAAAAATCGATCCCCGTGAGCGGAAATCTTCTTCCGTGAACGCTCTTCATGAAATTGTAAAGAAGAGAGGGGAGAAAAAGAGAAGAGAAAGGCAAGAGAAAGACATTTCGAAGTTTGCGTCACAATACGATGATGAAGAAACGAGAAAGAAGGTTGAAGATCTGTTACGATTGGACATGTAATAGGGGCGTAAAAGAGGCGGGGCCCTGAGTACTTTCTTCCTGATATTTTGATTTAATCCGCCATTGACAGTGGAGTCCGTGTACACACTGGTGGTTTTAGGCATTTGCTCCTAAGTATGGCGAGACCCTCTTCCCCAACTACGAGGAACACAACAGCTAACATTTTGCCGTGCCTTTAGCGCGCAATTGTTTCTTCATGACATTTTCGGTGCTAACCTTAATAAATGGGAATAGAAAAGACAAATATCCCCAGTATCAAAAAAAATGGTGACGTCATACACAATCCGTTATCAAATGAAATATTTAGTTTCCTCTCACGTCTAAGTTACTCTATATTGTGAACATTGAGGCAGGAGTGGGCAAACTTTTTCTCTTCGCTGGCCGCATGGGGCATATGTGAATCTCTCGCGGGCCACATCCAACAAAAACTATATTTACTAAATGTTATTTCCACACAAAAACGCAGTTATTATTCACGCAAATGTGTTTGCGTTTGCAACATGGCTGCGAAATCTCATTGTAGTCTCGTTAAACGCATTTTTTGTGCGCATTTTCTGGACGACACAAATTCACATCGCCTTGCGAGGAAATTCGCCGGCCGTAGTTTGCATTAAGGCAACTATCAAGTTTCATTGGTAAATTTTTGTTCCATTTATTCATTTTTCTGTTGACTGTATTTATATATTACGTGATGATTGCATTCCTAATAATATTGCTCTTTCATTGCATTTATCCAATCTCACAATGACCTCTCTCTCTTATGCATATTGTTGCATTCTGTCCTGTTTCTGCAGCAGTCTAGTATAAAGTTACCAAATATACTGTAAACTAATTAGAAGCTGAGTAATGTGAATATTTTTTTCAAGCATGAGAGATTAAAAGTCGTTATTACATAAAGTGTTAGTTATTTCGGATCTTATGGAGCTCCTTCCCCCTCCCAGACCGACTTATGGGGAGGATCTTCATACGGGCGCAGGTGGGTGGAGGGTCTTCAGTTGGGTGTGGGAGGAGGATCTTCATATTATTTCTTGTACATTGCTGAGTAATTTTGTTGAGGAAGCACTTGGATGATGAGGTAATACAATCGATGACGTCATTTGACAAATTTATTCAGAATTATAGGGTCGATTGAGACATTAACAAGAGAGACTCAAACAATAGTGAAACAAAGGCACTGGACGAGATCCAGCAGCACTACACTCGACAGGGTTGCCGGATTAAAATTGTGAAAAAAGCCAAACCACACTGAAAAATGCCAAACGGAAGCCAAACTACTCCGAAAAAAGGCCAAATCTACTGGGCTATCTTTGGGGTAAATCTTCATTTGTCAGACCCTATTTGCCAAACATTTGTTTAATTTTATTCCTTCTGTAGTGCGAAATAGTGTTTATGATTATCAATTGAGTCATTATACTCATTTTGAATCTTTTGTGTTTTAGCTACCTCTTCTATTTGAATCTTTCATTTTGACCTGCTCGCCTCATTCATAAATTTCATATATTTTTAATGTACTAGCATATTTCGCCTCGGATTCACCGCAAAGCCGTATCGGGCTTATACATGACGCATTCGGTTTCAGTTAAAAAAAATAATAAAAAACAGAGTTTTTGAGAAAGGCCAGGAAAAGGCCATATGCGTCAAACCGATTTTATGAAGCCAAATGAATCGAAAATAGATCAAATTTCAAGAATTTGGCCCCGAAAAGATCAAACTGGCAACACTGACACACGATTGCATATAATGGCTATATATATTTTATTCTACAAGATATACTACATGAGATCTAACAACCAAATACAACAGGAACAAAACAAAGTTAGAGCCAGGAATTAGGTTGGAATAAATTGAAAGTTGTGATTACGCAATTATTTGCAATTTGCAACAAGGTATTGGTGTATCTTGTGGTGTGGGGAGATCGGGGGCTCTTATACCATTGATTTGAAAACAAGAATTGAAATATAGCGTCCGGTTCTCTGCAATGTGACGGGAAACGCATATTTTCTTTGATTTGAGATTTGAGTAGCGATAGCTACAGTATGCTGCAAGATACACCATTATGGCATCCTCTGTTTATTTTGGTCTGTGTTCACCTCAGTAAGAAGTCTGTTATTTATTTATTATGCTAGAATTTCAACAACGATCAACACATACGCATTGAAGCGTGCCAAAACGTAGTCAACCGTGATCAAGAGTGTCAAGCACGGACAAAAGAAGTACAAGTACCTTTTCATGCCTAAAGGCACTGGTTTAGCTAAGCATAGGATATAATTCAAGTTCCACAAGTACGTACTCAATCATTCTTAGATATATTGTCCTATATATAAGTGTTAGCAATGCTTTCTAAGCGTACGTGTTCCATTGCTGGTAACACATTAATCATTAATATCGATAAGAATTAACGGCTCCTGTTGATTAGTCCACGCTTAAGTAAGGCGACAAATAGTCAAAGCTGTTAGATTGGTTGACTTGATGATATGGATACGTCATAGGTCATTCACGCTTGAACTTACTATCAACCCAAGTATGAAAGCAGTCAATTACAAGCGATTTGCCGAAGGGTGGATGGGCTATGCGAGGACAAGGTTTAACTATATCAGCTAGTTCGAGAAGAAAGATTTAACTGGACAAGGCTTAAATAGATAGAGATGATATATAGATAGAATTTTTATTTTTCATCATTTTAAGATACAAAATTCGGAAAACAGCGGTCGGTCAGTATAGAAAAATATGGCATGTCACTAAAACCAACTGAATGGTTTATGACATTGCAAGATGCAAATGCAAATCCTTTGTGATATCACATAAAAGCAGTCGATGGCAGCTTAATTTTGCATCTTCTCAGTTGCGACCATTGAAGCGATGGCAAAGTGAACAAAGCCGCGATTGGTTAAGCTTATTAAGCGTATTTTGACGCAATAATAGGATGAACGTGATTATCACTGCCCTTTTATATTGACTTCCCTTCACGTAAGAGTCATCTTGGGTCTTATATAAGCATTTGATCTCACAAGGCTTTATCAATACTACTGCTAAGTTGCATTTCTAAGGGATTGAAATTTAAGCATAAGCTTAACTGGTAAAATATAAATCTCGAGTATATAATATAAATGATGCTAGATATGGCTCTGCTGTAGGAGAGTGTGCTTCCCTAGGTGAGGTAAGATGGGTCCGTGAGCTATTGGGCGCTGACGTCGTTATTAACATTCAACTTCTCTCAATTACGTAGTCTTTCAGGCAGACGATTGAACGGAAGCAATACAAACTTTCAGACATTTCGAACTGCAAATGCAAAGTTGAAGTAGGTTCTTTTCACGACTGAACTGAGCAAAGCAGCGTTTCGATCTGGCGACTCTCGGTGTAAGAAACCATAAAAGGTAGGAAAGGGACAGAACGAACAGGCAGGGTGTGTCATGAAATGGAGGAAGCTTCTACTCAGAACAGGAGATACAATGCCCAACATAACCTATTTGCGAATCTAGAGGAGGTGTGTCGAAGGAGGTGCGGAAATGATAACATCTTCGCGCGTATTCGTGATGCAATTGTTTATTATGGTTTAGCAACACTGATATATACGCTCGTGCGACACAGCGTCTTGCCCGGGGATCAAGAAGTACCGTAATTTTCCGTGTGTAATACGCACCCTTGATTTTTCACCAAAATATTGAAAATCAAAACAATAAAAATTTAAAACCCATTCATAATACGCAACCTCTAAAACAGGGATGAGGAAACTATTTTCCACAGAAAAAAAAAACAAATATTATTCATGCAAATGTGTTTGCGTTTGCAACATGGCTGCGAAATTCATTGTAGTCTCGTTAAACGCGTTTTTCTGTGCGAAAATGTCTGCACCACACAAATAGACATCGGCTTGCGAGGATTTTCCGTAGTTTGCCCACCCCTGCCATGAAATCACCAAGATTTGGACAGAAAATAATGCGTATCAAACACGGAAATTTACGGTACTTGAGCCGCCATTGCATGGCAAGCCCCGATGTAACCTATTCCTCTTATAAATTGTTTCAATCAGTCGATTGAACGGAAGTGATTCAATCATTAACTTCGCAATTTGATACAAAACACAACACGCGGAGGTGCCTGGGTAGCGCACACATTACTGTTTATTCAGGCTTTTATTTACTGCGTGGTATTTTATAGTGCGAACTATAGCTTTGATATGATCCGTATACCTGACGTTATTACCTTTATAGATTTGCCATTACTTATTAATGCAGCTAGCTAGAATAGGAAGCTGAGTTAAGTTTTAGAATCTGTGATATTGCTCAGTTTTTCTATTTAAATCGATGCAGATTGTTGATTATGTTGCGTAGGCAGCTGCATATGTTGCGTAGGCAGTGTTACTAATGGTGTTTTTAAGGTTTGTTCAAAGAGTTTATATTACCAAAATTATGCCATACAACGCATTATCTCCGTCCTTGTATGGATAGGAATTGCGAAAACTTACATTGTGTCCGACAGGTCAGATATAAGAGAAACCAGGCATAGGCAATGCTTTATATATATAGCATGTTCAGTGTTTATTAAATATGACTGTATTACGTGCGCCCAAATGGAAGCCCTATTGTGATATTGAAAGGTAGGGTGCAGAAGTTTATTTGTCAAGCAAATTAAAACATGAGTGAGAAGGTAGGCTTCTCCTTATTTTCATTTCTGTCATTCTATATTTATCATCAGTTGCGTCCATGTACAAGCAGGTGCGACTGTTTCATTTTCGCAAGTGCCAATAACAAAAATTAATCAATTTGATTCCAGGAACTCAATCATATCATATTTGTATAGCAAAGATATGGAAGATTTATTATGGACGATCTATTGGTTCCAACGAGTTTGTAAATAGGTATGCCTATTTCTAATTTGAAACCAAAATAATGTAATTAAATGAATTGAATTAAATTGAATACTGAGTAACACGCCTATTTCCACGAGACTTCCAGCACATTAACCATTGTGATTCGATAGCATATACGGCGGTAAAACTAAATGCTAATCGGCCGATGATGATTTAATTGTGTTTAAAAACATTTAAATTTATTAGACTTTATAAATCGTACCAATGCAACATAAGCAAGCAGTGAGGGGATGCTCTCCAGTAATTCATAGAAAACAACATTAGAAACTTCAATAGACTTGATACATCATACAAAAGAGCCCAGTAGTAAAATGGAATCCATCTAATTATTTATTTAATACTGACTAACACCACTACTTTCCAACTTAATTAATTTGATTCCAGGAACTCGATCATATAATATTTGTATAGCAAAGATATGGAAGATCATCTATTGGTTCAAAAGAGTTAGATATCAAGATGGAAACCACCGTGTTATTTAATGTCGGTGTTGTAAATAGGTATGCCTATTTCTAATTTGAATCAAAACTAATGAAATTAAATGAATTATCGATTCTTCTCCATTTCAAAAACATGGCTTTGAAAATATTTTTCTATCAATGAAATGAAACTAAAATAAACCGGAAATGACGCAGTGTTATCACTACAGTCACAATAACAACGTTGTTAGTGTTGTGTGGCAGATTTTGATAGAAAAAAACTACCTTCATTTTGCTTCACATTGCATTTGAGACATTCATTCAATTAAAGTACAGGTTTACGCTGGTCCGTTTTAGAGTGTGCTTTATAAAGTAGGAATGTATCCTACTCCATTGACCTCTCGTGACCTTTCCTTTCGCGAGTGTTTTGCGGTTGTCGTTACTATGGAAACTGTGGAATAATATTGTCTGAGATGATAAGAGGGACTTGATATAGATAGGAATGCTATCCTCAGTTACATATTAAAATCTTACAAATGTACTCTAATAGCTTCTGTATTTAGTCAGTGAGCGATATATTATACTTTCTCGATCTAGGAGAATGTTACTCGTATGTGTGTCTATCGATCAGGAGATTTAAGTCTCCATATGAATCTCATATTGTACGGACGGATCAAATTAATATAGATAGGAATGTTATCCTCAGTTACATAGCGATGTTTATTGATGGGAGATTTAAGTCTCCAATAAATCTCGTATGGTACGGGCGATATTAGGACATTTAGCCAAAGGACATTACGCCACAATTAAAAAAAAATAGATCTTAAAGTTAGGGTTAAGGTTATTGTTAGGGTAGAGTTTCGAGTTAGTGACACACAAAGATTTTTTTTATGTTTGCAAAATGTCCCTCTGGTATTACGTCGCAAATGATGGCGAAATGTCGGTTGGCTAAATGTCAGGGATTCGGTACGGACGGATCAAAATATTTCTGAGCGACATTCTTGGTTCCGAATTGAAAAGATTTTGATTATATTGCAATATAACTAGTACAGTGCAATATAGTTTATCTAATAGGTAGATAGATGGGATATTTAGTACAGCCATGTCCAACCCAAATGCCTTATTGGGGCAAAAAAATGCACCACTATGTGATGTGGGCCGCATAACTCAATAAGATCAGACAATTTATTGCACATCTAATTAAGATCAAACCAAATTACAAATATATAAATTATTAGAACGGAAACGACCACGCTACATCGGTGATGAAATTTACATTGACAATGCGGTAATAGTTTAATTATAAATTAAAAGACTATTGTGAACGCAAAATCTTTGCTTATGTTGCTGCCGTATTGCCAAGGACACAGTATGCTCTTACAAAATTGATTGATCAATTGGGCCGCACAAAACCTTCGAGCGGGCCAAGGGTTGAACATAGCTGATTTAGGTATTTTCAAATAAAAAATTATGAAAACCGCGGTCAGTATGGGAAAATGTGGCATGACACTAAAACCAACTGAATGGTTTATGACATTGCAGGATGACATACATAACGGATACCGGATAAATTTATGCCGGTATTATTATTCATTATACCATTATTATTACTAAAATAGAATATCGTTTACTATCGTAGATAATTCGCACTTTTTCACTCAAAAAATGCACGAAAAATCGCGTGCGATGCCGTCTATCTGCCGAGCCACATCCAACGCTATATACAAGTATATACGACGTGTTATATTGATTGAGATGGACAGTTTAGACCAGGGGTGGGCAAACCTCGGCCCGCGGGTTTCCTCGCAAGGCGATGTCAATTTGTGTGGTCCAGACATTTTCGCAGAGAAAATCGCGTTAAACGAGACTGCAATGAGATTTCGCAGCCATGTTGCAAACGCAAACACATTTGCATGAATAATAATTGCGTTTTTGTGTGGAAATAACATTTAATAAATATAGTTTTTGTTGGATGCGGCCCGCGATAGATTCACAGATGCACCATGCGGCCCGCGGAGAGGGAAAAAAGTTTGCCCTACCCCTGGTTTAGATTTTTCTTGACCACAACATGATGCTTGAATTGTGATTAACAACATCAAACTTGGACCTAATATATCGTATATCGTCAAAATACCCCATCAGTGAAATGGATGCTCTCTAATTACCCATTGAATACTGAGCAACACCCCTATTTTCACGGGACTTCGAGCACATTAACCATTGTGATCCATAGCATGTAAAGCGGTAAAACTAAATGCTAATCGGCCGATGATGATTTATTTGTGTTTAAAAACATTAAAAACCTTATTAGACTTTATAAATATTACCAATGCAACATAGGCAAGCAGTAAGGAGATGCTATCCAGTTATTCGTTGAAAACAACATTAGAAACTTGAATAGTGGTTGTCACTACATTGCATCTTTCAATGCCATAAAGTGGCATAAACCATTCAGTTGGTTTTAGTGACATGCCATATTTTTCTATACTGACCGGCTGTTTTCCGAATTTTGTATCTTAAAATGATGAAAAATGGAAATTCTATCCATCTATCTATAGAGTTGATACATCGTATAAAAGAACCCGCAGTAGTGAAAGGGATGCCATCTAATTATCTATTGAATACTGACTAACACCCTACTTCCGCGGGATTTCCATCACATTAATCATTGTGATTCCGAGAGCACGCATAACGTTAAAACTAAATGCAAAATCGGCCGAGTTAAACTTTTAATTCAATATTAGGTACAGAGACAGAAATTTACAAAGCTTTCAAGATTGAAATCGAATTCAAATTTGTTTAGTTCAAATGATTTTCAAAAAGTGCTGACTGCTCATATGGTTATTTATTTATTTATGTTGTTTTGGGAGTGTTAATGCCTCTACTACTTAGGTCATTAAGTAACATTACAAGGAACGATAATAAAACAGCAATGCATACTGAACTATGATATTGCTATACAAGGTATATATATATAGTTCTTGAAACACGAAAATTGGAAATTAGATATTTAGAAAATATATAATTATTCACCACAAATATTATTATTACCTTTTCATAATTTTATTCTGCGACACAGGTAACCCTAGCCCGACACAAAACAGATTACGTGATGGTCACGTGACCTGAAAATCTAGCGTCTCAACCTTCGGTGTACCTTTTTCGCTTTTAGCCGCTGGAGAGAAAGTCCCGTTGCGCGACGAGCTTGCTTGGTTTGAGCAGTAGAGGAAGTTTCGGGTGATTTTCTCCCGGCCTTGGTGTTAGTGTAGGCTGGAGACGTCCGTGTTCGAAATGGTTGTAGTGGTTCGAAAATGAGGCTCTGTTTGAATTTTTATTTAATTTGTTAGTAATTTCAACATTTTCTGTGACCTTTTTCATTCAACCCTTTGGTTATTAAGATTTGCTTTAATTCATTAAATAATTGATGAAGGTTATATTCTCAATTTATATTTTGTAGAATAGATAAATTTTGATTACAACTATGTTTGTTTGTTTTTCCAAAATCGGGTGGAATTCACCCGGCCTTAGTGTGACAACTTTTCAGAAGTAAAGAACTTTCGAACGATGAAGCTAAGTCTTCTATTTAATTAAGCGTTGTGTTTTGAAAATACTCCACATATCCGAGTAGGGCCTAGCCGTTTCGCTCCCAGACTGATTTTGAATTATTTTGTTTGATTTTTATAGACATATATATGGTCAAAGTGTGTATAGGCCAATAATTATTCAGCACAAATATTATTATAACATTTTCATCAATATATTCTTCGACACAGGCAACGTTATTTATGTACTTTTCCACATTTTTTGTTCCTTAATGATCAGTACATGTAGCAGAAGGCACCATCGGTGGTAGAAATCCTTGAATCTAACTGAGATGTGTGAACAACTGGTCTAGTTGAAAGATTTCTTCCCTTAATTATCATACATACTGAGAACAGCACCACAGAGTAACATAAATAGTTCAAATATATTATCTCAGCATATTAGGAAGCAAAAAAGTATTTGAAATAATAACACACAACACCACTGACGAAGGAAAAAGTTATATATCACCTGGATCTGTAATCGTCAGCGTGCATATACGGAAATATTTACCACAGTCTTACCCAGCTCAATATTATTTCCATAGTAGTGATGTACACCTGTTTTTGCAAGCAT
>JAUELA010072511.1:0-10520 GCA_031471845.1 Boltenia villosa | reverse complement strand
TCTCTCCGGCCTTTTTTGACCTACATGGATCCGTGACTTTCCGTTTAGATCACCCCCTTTGGCCCGTTTCGGTCCGTCTCGGTATTTTTAGTAACCCCGTATCGAACACGCTATCTTACCATTATCACATGGTCCAATGTTCACAAAAATGTAATTTTAATCGGTCTCCTGATATAGAGGCGGGCCCCGCGAAGCAGGTTAGAGGCCAGCCGGGCAACTTATCCTACTATTAGGGTAGCATCATGAATAATCATTAGTTGGATAGTGAGGCGATTAAAGTAAACTATTCTGTTAGCAATATTACGTAAAAACGATCGCCGTATGTATTAATAACGCAACTGTGCTCGAGAAAGTACGGATCATACTGAATTCGCGACTAATACATACGGCGATTGTTTTTTCGTGGACCCCCACTGGTGCGACCCTTCAGGGGGCCCCTGCAAAGAGGAATAGGAGGCCTTTTATTAGATAACGTTACATGACAAACTGCGTCATAATCAAAGCCACATATTTTCTGTTAAAGGATGTTACAGTTCCTAAATGATTACATCCTATAATAAGATTAATTTTATTTTATATTTTTGTAACTGCCTTGGGAAGAAAATCTGCCAAAAAGCGACCGATCTACCTAGTCGTGGCCGTATTGCATCTCCCACGGTCAACAGAACCGTGGCTACACTGCTTTTCCAACCACCAGGTGTCGTGAGAACCAGTGAACCGTGTTGGGGAGATATATACCCCGCGTTCTTGAGCCTAAATAATTTTTAATGTCTTAAAAACTGCATTAGTGTTTAAATTCGAAAATCACTAGGTGTTAATGATAAAACAATGCACTGTTAATGAATATTTTCAGAATGCTCTCGCGGACCCCCTACATATCGTTTGCGACCCCCTGGGGGTCCGTAGAACCCAGTTTGAAAACTGTCTTAGACGATGACACTGTTCAAATCCTTTTTTTCTAGAAAAATCATTAGTTTTGAGAAAAAGTAAAAAAATGTCAGAATCTGAGTCTGACACAGACGGGAGCAACCAAGCCACGATGAGGGCAAAGTTGAACGTTGCCGCAAAGAAATATGATGAACTTAGCGTGAGAGTGTCCTCACTTCAGCAGGAAAATCGTGTCCTGAAGATGGAGCTAGAGACCTATAAATTGAGATGCAAAGCCCTTCAGGAGGAGAATAAAGCTTTAAGACAGGAGAGTGTCAATATACAGGTAAAGTATTGGACAATGCTCTCGTTTGGCTCGTAGAGATAGCCTGCCTGTGGCCCCATGTCACAGTTATTATTATGCATTTATTTTTATGGCCGAAAATCAGAGATGTGACCAAAGTCGAGTCTCGAGTAGAGTCCGAGTCATGGACCTAGAGACTCGGGTCAAGTCAAGTCTTTTCAATCTCATGGTCGAGTCAAGTCTGAGTCACTGACTTCTTCGAGTCCGAGTCACAAAAATGTTCGAGTCAATTTCACCAATGATTAAGCAAAGCAAACCGACAGCGTGTTTCAACTTGCTCAAGAATCAATAAGCGCGTGATTGTTAAATACATTGTTACGTCATAAACTATCTAAGACTGATCAGAAAAATGTAATCAAATTGATCTCTATAATGTGGGACTCACTTAATTCAATTTTTGCTTCAATTTTTGCTTTTAATTCATTTTGCTTCAAGACTCAAGTCAAGTCAAGTCTTCAAGCGCCGAGAGTCGAGTCAAGACTAGAGTGGAGTCGAGTCTAGTCACACCAAAGTCGAGAGTCGAGTCTAATCACACCAAAAATGTGACTCTAGTCAACTCTGCCGCAAATACATGAAGCAATTCTGTATTTTGGAGCCATTGAAAAATTTTCAAAATATTTTTTTGTTCAACGTGAAATATTATCGACTACCCTCCTTCCTTCCTAACTTAGTTCATTTAAATACTGTGTTGGTTGGGAAGGAACAAAATAACGGCCAGTCAGCATGGTCGCATCATCAAACTGTTCGCTTGTATAAATATTCTAAACTAATTTATGCAGTGTTTTTAAGGCAAATAATTTGACAGGCCAAACAACAGTTTTGTCAGGCTTTTACTTGGCAAGACTGTCAAAATGACAGGCCTCCCAAAATTCCTCTATTGTGCCCTGGGAGTGAACGACATTGACATGCAAGTTCAAAAGAGCGAATGACAGTACATCACGGGCATTTCATTTCAAACAATCAGTAAAAAATATATAGGGTTAGGAATACGCAACAACTTTACCATTATTTTGCTCTAATGTTGGTCCTCTTAATCATGCATCATGTATAAGTCCGATGAATCCGAGGGTAAATGTGATACATCGATCAATCGAAAATTTACAAGACCTATTTTCTCTCCAGGCCCGAGCCGAACAGGAAGAGGAATTCATCTCAAATACTTTGATGAAGAAAATCCATGATTTAAAAAAGGAAAAGGAAACATTGGTGAATAAGTACGAGACAGAGGAAGAGTTCTTGACAAATGAGTTACAAAAGCAATTGAACCAGCTGAAACAGGTAAAAATTAGGCATCAGTATGGATACATTCATGGAATTTAAATAGCAGTACATACACACATACACGCTTTTTTACAGTTTACGGTTGGGTGCTTTTTGACATATATATACGTTCTTACTCAAATTCCACTTAATGGGTGCCATAGCCACTTATGAACTGCCATTATCACGTATATGTACATTCGTGTGATCGCAGCATGCACAGGCAACGTTCTCTTGTCTAGAGATACAAATAGCAATGTTGTTGCTGTAGGAATGAAGTTTCACCTGATATTATATACAATAAATTGCCGGTGATCTTTTTGATAAAATTAAAATTCCTCATACCTATGTATAATACGCACCCCCAAAATTGACTGATTTCGACCGAAAATAATGCATATTTTATATGGAAAATGATGGTATTACAGTATTAAAATCGATTAAAGAAATTATATTGAACAGTTCACCCTATGTTGGGTAAGATCAGAAACTGACAGCTAAAGGGCAACACAAATACAGTTTTCTATTACTTTATAAATTTACAAGAAAAAAGTTGATTATTCAGTATATACAAACAGAAATTGACATGAAATTAGTGATAAATTTACGCGATAATTGACTAAGTATTATCAACTGCGACTTCTATACCCCATATTCTGGCGATCACCCCGGGAAAGAATGGATAAAAGCTTATTACCCCGAACTTACCCACCCAGGGGATCCAGTTTCCCGTCGACATCAGGAACTGTAAACACGGAAAATCACAGTATACATCAAGAGTGGCCGATCGACTGGTCGATCATACCGCCTAACTTAATAATAATAATATCACACATATATACCATAATTCTCTGTGACGTTACAAACAGCAATATGTTTGAGCCGAAAACAAGAGGTTCAAGTGGCGCTAAAAACCGTTGAACAGCTTCCGACTTCTTTTGCTGTAATCAAAATACAGTCAATTACGAGTTCTTCGACATCTTCTTCTCGGTTAGTGGGGACATTATAATGAACGCCGATCGCAAGTTTTTAAAGAATTTCAAAGTCGATCGCAGCCAGAGAATAGTTGGCCACCTCTGGTATACATGAGTCGATGATGAAGCTAGACATAAACTGTGTCATGAAATAATAGACGTCTCTTTTTCTCAATTTTAAGTAACTTGTTTTAAAATGTTTGATAAATTTGACCTCCAGGACAAGGTCGAGCTGGAACAAACTCTTGAGAAAGAGCAGGAGAAGCAAGTGAACTCTCTGATGAGAAAGATCGATAAATTGAAGAGAGAGACGCAGAACAAGCAATATAAGCTGGAGGAGTTGAGACGGGAGAAGGTGGGGTTGTTGTGTTTTCACTTTTATGGCAATCATCTCCAGGGATGCTGAGTTGGTAAGGAGTCGGAGTCAGAATTTTTGAATGCAGGGCACAATAGAGGGATTTTTGGAGGCCTGTCATTTTGACAGGCTTGGCCAGTCGAAGCCTGTCAAAACTGTTGTTCGGCCTTTCAAAAAACATAAAATATTCCTTCCATTTTATAGCCGGTCAAATTTTGTCGACTGTCAAAGCCTTCAAATTGCCAGTCATATGACTGACTGGCCGTTATTTTGTGCCCTGTGTATGGAATATATTTTTATCATCAATAAATATTCATAATCTAAATTTATTAATTTAAGAATCAAAACCCTGACTCATGTGTCAAGTGACAATGATGAAATAATTTTTTATTAGAATAATTTTGGTTAGCTGCTACTTTGCCTTTGTTGACATTCTTAACTTGATCCTAATTATGTTGAGGAGTCAGAACTGTAAGAATCCTAGGAGTCGAAGTCGGCAACTTGGAATACTAGGAGTCGGGTCGGAATCGGATAATCCGACTCGGCAACCCTGATTATCTCAGATCATCTGTATTGTAGAGACTCGATCTGATGATCCGGCATAACTGAATATGTTTCTTTTCATCGTTTCCGTGTCTTCGATTCCGTTCCCGATTTCTCAGTTACATATATATACAAATGTTTCTCAAATTCCTATTTTTTCATATTTAATTTTAATTTTATTCAATGTGCTACATCACTTATATTTTGCTTTATCTTGAAATTTGCAATTTCATTTCATTTTTTTCTTTGAGAATTTAATTATTTCCTAATTTTCACCGTTGGGGATATATGTTATTTTGGGAATGATACAGTGTGATATTCGCATATGCAGTATACTATGATGGGAGTCCAGATTCGATTCGACGTATTTTTCTCAAGATTCGAAAATACCTATCTGTGGAACAATAGGTTTTCTGCGGGTCTGACTATCTGATTTTTTATTACTACAATGGACATATTAAACCTGAAGGAATCAATTTTACATGAAGGGAGAATGAAGCCCTCTCACTAAAAATTGTTTGTTTATTTTCAAATACAGCAAAAATACAATATCGGAGTGAACGACATTGACACGCAAGTTCAAAAGAGCGAATAACGTCACATCACCGGCCATTTCATTTCAAACAATCAGTAGAAAATATATAGGGTTAAGGCCTGTCTACACTGGCAGTGACGCACAAATTTGCTTTGTTTGTTTAACCGTTTACTAAACACGGGACGTGATCAAATTCGAGAAATTTAACCTTCCTTTTTCGCACTTTATCAAATTTTGTTCAATGCTTCATGAGCGAAAAAAACGGAGCGTTCAAGAGAGTATGACGTATTTCATCGGTGTTTATCACAAGGAACCAATCAGACTGATGCATTTGATTACTCTCGATTTGAAATTGACTCGAAGCTTATGATAATTCCGCCGTGTAGACTCCAAAATTTATCCACATTACAGATCGGAGCTTACGTTAATTTGCTAACGTGGTAGTCTAGTCTAGGCTTCAGGGTTCATCCATTGTACGCAGCAGCAATACGCAGCAACTTTAGCATTTTTTTGCTCTTATGTTAGCCCTCTTAATGTCCGTCAGATATACCATCAGATAAGACAAATTGATATATCTACTTGATGTTTTCATATTTGATTGAAATGATCTTATTTAATCATAATTTTCCCTGTCTCTAGGTGGAGCTAGAGAACACGCTTGAAAAGGAGCAAGAAGGTCTCGTGAACAGACTTTGGAAGAAAATGGACAAATTGGAGACAGAGAAGAGACTTCTACAGGTTCGGGAAATATTGTGTTGTTTATTCGAGAGTTTGAGACAAATAATAAATGAAAAGAATGACACACCCTCAATATATGCCGTGTTCACCCTTGCCTGATGTGAGTAAGTGACTCTGGACGCTGAACTGGTACAGAGCGGTTTCACTTGACCTTGGTCACAGCTTTCCTCCACTATCCAAGTTCAGCATGCTCGCAAGCCGGCATGGTCGCATCATGCGTCCATGTATAAGCCCGCTACGGCTTTCCGCTGAATACGAGGGTAAACATGAAACATCAAAAAAAATATATCGAAAATATAAGTTACCATTTTTTGAATGTTGGAAAAGTCCCAGATTCATAGCATCAGTTGGCAAAACCAATCAGGGCTGTGGAGTCGGTACATAAAACTTTGACTCCAACTCCGACTCCTCCATTCACAAACATCCGACTCTGACAATTCAGTATAGGGCATATATTGGTCAACACACCCTCTAAGTGAGATTATCAATCATTCTTCGATGAGAGCAGGAATGTGACGTAATTCAAGCCATGTGTAGTATCGATTATTAATATTTTACAGGGCTGTGGAGTCGGAGCAAATTTGACAGGAGCCGGAGTCGGGGAAAAATGTTCGACTCCGACTCCTAATATGTTTGAACCGTTCGAACTGATTCCGAATAATTCTTGAATATTTTTTAAAATTCACACAGATTAATTTTCAACGTTTGAACCTGTAACTTAGAGCCATAGCTTGCTGCAGTTGTATAGGCCTGACAAATCATGTCAGCACTTGACACAGTTGACAGATCAGCATTACTTATTAATTATTTACTAGGGATGGGACAGAACGAGGCCTAGTACTCGGACTTGTACGAGTCTTGGGATTTTTCGAGGACTCGGACTCGTTCGAGTCCTGCGAAAGACTCGCTTTTTTCAAAAGGCCTAATGATTACATGATTCTCAGTACTATCCTAGAGTATTGTTTTGCCACAAAAGATTGCACAGGTTACACAAAGGATTGAAATGACCTCCGTAGATAAAGGCTTTAACATCCCGAATATAATAATATATTTGATAATTTAATAAAACGAGTGAAAAACTACGAAACTAGAAAAAGATTCTGCGAACTTAGGTGTTCAAAAGGTGATTTTGGGCTCGATATGAAGACAGATCAAAGCAATTGACGTCCTTTGTCAAGTATTTCGATATGACATTGATTTTTTTCTGATTTTAATACTGTACGGCAGAAATCGCTTTTTGTGGTGGTTTTGAAATAATTTATATTTGACTTACCTGGACCAGGACATAAAAAAGTAACATAAACTTATTTATAGCATAAAGTGCCTTCTAATTAGGACTACTCAAAACAACCCTTTTTAGTGATTCGTGAAATTGATGACGTCATTGACGAGGACTTGGCGAGTCTTTTTTTCAGGACTCGTTACTCGATCGAGTCCAAATTTTTCGGACTAGTCCTATCCCTATTATTAATATATTGAATAAAGAAGTCGGATGTTTGTAAATGGAGGAGTCAGTGTCTGAAGTTCTATGTACCTACTCCACAGCCCTGCATATTTGGGGAATCGAGAACCCTTCAGTTCTATAGCTATTCTATTTATAACAACCCAGATATCTTCTTATTTCAGGAAAAATTGAATCAACCAATCAGTGCTCCTCCCTCCCCACGTGATTCAGCGATGGTTGATGAAGAACTGAGCGAGAATCTGACGGCACACGTTCGATATTTGAAGAAGGAGGTGGAGTGGCTGCGAAGGTCGTTGAAGTCAACTCAGGTAGAAAGAATAATCCATTCATTGGATCTGACAAATGTTGTCATAAATCCAGGACATTTTGCCAACATTCAAATTTAAAAAATTATAACTTTTTCCTTGTGTGGCCTGACCCTTACCCAGGGGTAGACAAATTTTTTCTCTCCGTGCGCAGCATGGAGCACCTGTGAATCTCTCGCGGTCTGCATTCAACAAAAACTAGATTTACTGAATGTTATTGCCACACATAAACGCAATTATTATTCATGCAAATGTATTATTTGTTTGCGTTTGCAACATGACTGCAAAATCTCATTGCAATATCGTTAAACGAGTTTTTCTGTGTATTTTAAAATGACGAATAATAAAAATTTTATCTATCTATCTATCGATCAATAAGATCGTAAGATAGCGGAAAATAAAAACTAACTATCAGCGTTTTGTGACGGGTAAAGCCGCCGGCTGGTCATCTATGCTCACCTATAGGTTCACATTCACAAATTTATTTCATGTGACCTTGGTCACGGCTTTCCTCCACTATCTAAGTTCAGCATGCTCGCAAGTCGGCATGGTCGCATCATTTTACTTGAGCTTGGGAAAATCCCTACCTATTGCTATGCACGATCCGAAATATTGTCAATTGCGATCGAATACCAGACACGATTTAAATAGGTTTTTGTTGTTTGATTGTCATGAATGCTCACCTTGAGGTTCTGGGTTCGAATCTCGGCTTCACCTGCATAGATTTATTCAGCAGCTACACGATGTTGCACATCAATGACGAGTTCACCGTTGAGCCTTGATGTGAGTAAGTGACTGATGACGCTGAACTCCTCGTCGGTACAGAGCGGTTTCACATGACCTTGGTCACGGCTTTCCTCCGCTATCCAAGTTCAGCATGGTCGCATCCTTCGTCATGTATAAGCCTGAAATGGCTTTTTGGTGAATCCGAGGGTAAATATGATATTTTAATCAAAAATAATAATCTTGTATAATTTTCAAATCTAGGACGAGAAGAATTCGACGACAAATATGTTGTTGTCCGAGGAGTACAAGTTACGAGAAGAGAACATGAGGCTGCAGAAGCAATTACGAATGGAGAGAGAGAGAAGAGAGGCGTTGTCACGACAACTGTCAGAGTCCGAATCCAGTCTAGAGATGGACGAAGATTCCCGACAGAGTATTGACATTCCAGGGGCCTCATTTCTTGGGGGTCTGGTCCCATCTATTTCTAACCCCTCCACTGTGCGACCCCGCACTGTATCAAGCCCCATCCCCTACTCCATGCAAACTGCTAGACCCATCTCACCCGGACTGGGAGCTATTGCGACATCAATGGGTCAGGGTTCACTTGCTTTCACCCCTCCCTCACCCCTTAACCGAGGAGTCAATATGGGACTTCCCCCTACAAAATCTACCCCCCATGCCGGGCCCAATCCATCTCATTTTGTAAAGCCATCCCCTCCCCCTTCTCCAAAATCGAAGCAAATGCACGACGGCTGAAATATTTCTGAAACTTTTCTCAAAATTCATTTCTCATCATCAGCAGACATCTCTCATGACTGAAACATTTTTTTCAGCTATTTTCCAAAAAGTTCATCCATCTTTATCAAAATCACACAATTTACAAGATTTTGATTAAGATAATAATTCCGACTGATTTTAGTGGAATTACCTAAAATGCTTGAAGGAACATGGTTAATTCAAGTTTTATTTCCATAATTATCAATGTAAAGGCAAGTTGAAATCAGTGGGTTGGATGTTATGACAGTAAATTGGCAACTATCTCTTTGAATTATGGCTGTTACAACCATATATTGGCAACTATGTGTTCCAAAGAAGGCAGATTCCCAAAAATATGGCTGTTGTAACAGTAAATTGGCAACTATCTGTTTGAAAAGAGCCAAATTCCAAAAAATATGGCTGTTATAACCATATATTGGCAACTATGTGTTTCAAAGAAGGCAGATTCTCAAAAACATGGCTGTTGTAACAGTAAATTGGCAACTATGTGTTTGAAAAGAGCCAAATTTCAAAAAATATGGCTGTTATAACCATATATTGGCAACTATGTGTTCCAAAGAAGGCAGATTCCCAAAAATATGGCTCTTGTAACAGTAAATTGGTAACTATCTGTTTCGAAGAAATCCTGGATATTAAGCTAACGGACATTTCGCCATCATTTGTGACGTCATAACAGAGGGTAAATTTGCTAACGTTCAAAAAAAAACTCTAACCTTCTCTTAACCTGAACCTAACCCTAACTCTTTGATATCATTTTTTGAATGTTGACGAAATGTCCTGATACTGTTTCAAAGAAGCTTAATTCTGGCTGTTATAATAATAAGTAAATTGGCAACTATGTGTTTCAAATTTCCAACATTCTGGCTGTTATAATAGTAAATTGGCCACTGTTCTCTATGGTTTCATTAACATACGACATGCACGTCACTATTAGGAGATTGATTTCTCTTTTTTCATGTGCAGTGTCCTTGAGCAAGTTAGAAAATAATGATTTGCTCTGACAAACTTTTAAAGACTACTCTGCCGAAATGACCTTGGCAGCTGTGCTATTCTAGTTCAGGGTGGACAAACTACGACCCGAAGGGTCTTTTTGTGCGAACTTCCTCGCAGACAATGTCAATTTGTGTGGTCCAGACATTTTCGCATAAGAAAAACGTGTTTAACGAGATTTATATTCAAGGCGTCTTTCATTGTGGAACAAATAATAAATTTGCATAAATAATATTTGCGTTTTTGTGTGGAAATAACATTTAGTAAATTTAGTTTTCGTGGATTGCGGCCCGCGAGAGATTCACAGATGCGGAACGCGGAGAAAAAAGTTTGCCCATCCCTGTTCTATTTCAACCTGACATTATCATTTAATATTTTCATGGACGATGATTGCATGTTGTTTGCCTGTATCTAATTGTTATGAATGTCCTTGTTGGTTTAAATTGTATTTCACCCCGTTTAGGGGGCTCGGATGGGGTAAGTGTTCCCCCTGCCCGTTGTATATTTCACCACTGTAATTGGTTGTATTAATCTTTTTGTCAATGCCATTCTTCTTTTGGCCACTAGAGTGTGCTTTAAGCTTTATCATGACCACTACAGGACAATATACCCTTCGTACAA
>JAUELA010072401.1:0-10523 GCA_031471845.1 Boltenia villosa | reverse complement strand
TACGCAAAACTGAACTGAATATTTTAGCAGCCCATGTTACGATCCTTACAAAAGCAAAGCAAACCGACCGCCTGTTTCAACATGCTCAAGAATCAAGATAGGCGCGAGCGGCAAATACATTGTTTCGTCATAAACTATTCTATGACCGATCGGGAAATTGTAATCAAATTGATCTCTTTTGGGAAACTCGAGTCTCTATTACCTCGAGTCGTTTTGCTTCCTTACTCAAGTCAAGTCAAGACTTTAAGCGCCGAGACTCGAGTCGTTACAACTCTGTCAGTTGGTGCCAGGTATATTTGACCTTTGACCGTAATGGTAGGATCATTGGATCTATTTCCACACTGATACAGTGCTAAATATTTCACTATTGGAAGTGAAATTATTACAATGAAGTGTTCGAAATGACGTAAACTGGGTCATGTTTTGGTAATGCGTGATATATAATCTACATCACATGTTATTGGGTCATGTGAGGAATTCCTTACTAATTAATGAGCCTTACATTGATTTCCTATGTGATGAAACGATGGTTACTAATATCATTTATATTTCCGCACTAGAAAGAATTGCAGTATGTGATTTCAACAGAAATGTTCTACTTGTTTCTGAAACGGAAGCGCTAGTAATTATTTAATTTGGGGTAACTGTTTCCTGAAGTAATGTGACTGATTGCGTCGGATAGTGCTTTAAAAGACAGAGACAGTACATCGGTTATTCAGTTACAATTCAGTTCTACATGCTTGATTAGTATCAATTAAAATTGTGCAGAAGATAATATTTGGTACACTACGAAATGTTCCCTATTCGCAAGCAAATGCTGATTTTATTTGTGGCAACATTTTTCCTCAAGAGTGAAGCTGGGTCGAGCAAAAACCCTGATCGAGTACCTTGGGGTGTGCAACCACTCATCCCAACTCTTTATCGAATGGCGGGAGCTATCAGAAACCTTGGATTGGATGCTGACCATACCTACGACCATTTGAACTATTTAGAAGGTAACATACGGCGGACCATTATGAATCATTTAATTTTTTTCAATCAATTTCTCTCAATATGAAAATTTGTACTTTCAGGTGTTGTCGAGCAAATGCGGTATGCTGCGCCAGGTATATAAATTCAATTTAATCTTGATCTTGTTAATGAAAGCATGTTTTAAAAGTTTTTAAAAGTTAAAAGTTTTCAAATCAAAATGAAAACATATATTTTCATCCTGCTTGTATGTGAAAAGAAGCCGCAATAAATTTAAATTTACGAAATTTTTCTAAAGAAATATTATGTCGGCTTGGGATGAAGGAAGGAGACTTCAGTCTGAATGCTACTTCAACTGCCAATGATACCTCTGTGGAACTTGGCCGACTTGATTCACAGAGTGCATGGTGTGCAGAAACAGGTAAGTTTAATTAAAGCATAAATATTTCCAGTGTTGTCGCTTGCAACTTTTCTATCTTTGAATTAAAATTTTAATTATTCCAAAGTAATGAGTAATGAAAAAAAAAAATATATATATCACTTTACCTTTTTACACAGATGGAGACGATAATGATACGATTACTGTTGATCTTGGAGAAGAAATGTACGTGGAAGGCATTGTAACACAAGGTAGACCAGGGGAAGACCAGTGGGTAACAAATTATAAAATCGCTTATGGAGATGACCTAGACTCAATGGATATCATCGAGATTAGCGGTTCAGAAGTGGTAAGTCCAATGTTATCTCTAATATTTCTTCAACTTGATATCAACAAATTATAAAATTGCGTCACACATCAGCGTGATTGATTTCTGGATGCAAAATATCTAGATTTACTAAAATCGTTTGGCAAAAAAATGTTCAGTTAGTTATCTACATACAAATTTATCCTTTATGGTCTTCTCCAATTTCGAGATGGATGAGAATTATTCTATTTTTTTATTTCAATAAATTGGATCCAAATCTAATTATTCATTGTTTTGAAGCATTTTGTAAATACAACGTGATGCGTTTTGTTGCAGGTCTTCCAGGGAAACACCGACCGGAATGGAAAAGTCTCTAATTTTTTTCCGTGGACTGTGCGGGCAAGGTATATCACCGTCATCCCAGTTACCTTTGAAAACTATACTTGCCTCCGTTTCGATCTGTTTAATTGTGAAATGGACTTCGAACATGAAGCCTAAGCTTGATATAGTTATTTGACTGAATATGTATCTTGGTTATATACTTGGGAATGCAGATCTACATAAAATAAATTGGTAATATTATTTCTTTACATTATTGTTTTTGTTTTGACATATTACACGTCATTTTCAAGAGATTTAAATCTTCCAGGGCTTACGTGATCGGATTTATGTAAATTTTTCTTTTGTGAGAAATTAAATTTACTGATATAATTGAATATTACAAAATAAAAAGAAAACCTTGTGACTCGGAGTCTTTTTTGTGAGGTCCAGTATGATTGAAATGATCCCAATGACAATTTATATTAGCATTATTTACTTTATAAGAATGCATATGTGGTATATACTCGGGGTTCCCAAACCTTTCAGGCCACGGACCCCTATTTTCCTAAAGTGTAGGTCGCGGACCCCCTAGTATTTAAAAAGTAAAATCTATTACTTAAATTTAATCGACATAACATGCAGGGCTTGCGCGATCTTTTGGATTCCCCCTGCAAATTAAGAGGAATGGGGGTCATTTTAAAGATGACATTATGTGACAAACTGCGTCATAATTAATGTTGTTATGGGATGTCATAGTTCCAGGATTATTAAATTATTAATGAGAAATAGGCAAAAATTTTCGGTAAGTTGAATAAAATGTAACTACAAATGTGCGATGACACCCTTACTGGAGCCGCTACTTCCCTTGACAAAATAAGAGAACGCAACAACGTTTTGTAATGTACCTGGTTCTTCTGTGCATTTTTTTTTTTCGGTGTAAACCTATGTACATATATTATCAAACTCATTTTCTTTACTTCCATAACATTGACATGGCCTGTAGGATCTTGAAAACTGCGTGTGACCTGATGCACTCTGACCTCTACACAAAGGGGGTGATGCCGGAACACAAATGTACCGTTTTGGCTTTTAGTCGAACGCTCTCTCCCTATACACTTCAATTCTTTGACTAATCAGTCATTTCCACCTCAAGTATGAAAGACGTGAAAGCGATACAATACAATACAATTTCATAAATACAAAGCAATTCTTAAATGTCGTAAATATTCATGAAATTACATCTTACCAACTGTTTTTACGCCAAGGTCAATTACTCGTATATGCATTTCATATGCATTTCAATCTGTATGTGAATCTTGTACGGCGAACTAAATAAATATGAAACTATAAATATCTGATTACAATATAGATTGTCAATCAGTAATATTTTAACATATCAGTTAATAGCAGTTTTATAGATCAATCCAGAATCGATATTTCGTTGTCTGGTCTGTAAGCTAAATAATAGCAAACATATACTCCAATTGCAATGAACTATAGCTTACCAAGTTCAAATGAAGCATTAAATCAAATCCATTGAACGTTCAGTATAACAATTTCATCAGAAAAAAATGCCGCAATATAAATAAACATTAACATATCAATTTAACTTAAATGAATAACGAAACTGCAATAAATAAGATATAAAGTCAGTTATACATAAGGCATCCTAGATAACTTGATTGTTATAATGTAATGCAAACTTACTGGAAACTATAACAAATATATTGCTGTTCTAACGCTACATTCTGAATGCCATACTAACATGGCAAATGTAAACTGTAAATTTGTAAAACGCAATTCCTAAATTGTTCATGCGCCCAATTAAGAATTGCGAGACGTATTGTAATGTAATAAAAAATTGTTGCTTTCGACAACTTTGGTCCTTCGCACCACAACCTTAATGCGAGACGTATTATTTTTTATTTTTTTATTAATAAAATAAACAGGAACTTCGCCATGCGGCATTTCGTACCTGGCACTGGGAATATATTGATGAAAAAATAAAGAACAATAATAATAATGATAAAGTAGATAAAATTAAAAAAATGTGAGACGTATTATCGAAACATCTAGATGTTGTGATATAAATGGAGCAATTGTTCACTCATGCATATACGAAATTCAAGTATCGGATATAGGATACGGATACGAAATAGTTCTAAATTCAGAAACAGGCAATTTGGGATCTAACATGGCCTACTTCAACAAACTATTTGACCATACGAAATTAAAATGCAATCGGATTCCCATGGATGCAATGTCACAATATGTTTTTTTACAAATGCACTGTTTTGTAACAATTATCAATACAGATTGTTTTGTTAAAACAGGGGTGTGTAAACTACGCCCGCCAGGTCTTTTTGTGCGGCCCGCGAACTTTCTCGCAAGGCGATGTCAATTTGTGTGGTCCAGACATTTTCGCTCACTGAGATTTCGCAGCCGTGTTGGAAATTTTAGCAACCTATGTCGCGTTCCGGCATATTTTCTTCCCAAGCCAGTTACAAAAAATACAAAATAAAAACTTAATATCTAATACCCAATCCTCCCTCCTAACCAATACTGATTTTTTTATAGCGCATCCCATTCCCAACACACCGTCTCTGGCATTCATTCATTAAATAATTTTTCCATCACAATACGATTTTCATACACATATAGAGACCACGTTTGTTTGCAAGGTTTTCAAAGGGGCCGAGCAAATTCGCAAGTGCGAATCGTCATGCTTACACAGATGCTAGCTGGTATTGGGGTAACCTGACTCAGGGCAGGCGCATTACCCTTTTTATCGTGAAACAGGAGGGGGCCCCGAAATTGTAAATGAAAAGAAATTCAACCAATCTTAGTTATTGCGTGAAAATAATCGAATGAATCGCGCCCTTTTAACACAGGAGTGGGCAAACCTTTTTTTTATTTTCGCGGGCCGCATGGAGCATCTGTGAATAGCATCGCGGGCCGCATTCAACAAAAACTATATTTATTGAACGTTATTTCCACACAAAAACGCAATTATTATTCATGCAAATGTGTTTGCCTTTGCAACATGGCTGCGAAATCTCAGTGAGCGAAAATGTCTGGACCACACAAATTGATATCGCCTTGCGAAAAAGTTCGCGGGCCACACAAGAAGACCTGGCGGGCCGCATGGGCCCGCGGGCCGTAGTTTACCCACCCCTGTTTTAACAAAGCAACCTTTATTGATAATTGTTACAAAACAGTGCATTTAAAAAACTTATTTTGACATTGCGTCCATCGAAATCTGGTTTGTTCCATGTAGATGTTATTGAAGTAAGAAAAATGAATTCGATAATATATGTATATAGGTTTACACCGAGAAAAAAAATTCTCAAAGAAAAACCAGGTACATTACGAAACGTTGCTGCGTTCTCTTTTTTTTGTCAAGGGAAGTAGCGGCTCAAGTAGGGGTGTCATCGCACATTCGTAGTTACATTTTATTCAACTTACCGATAATTTTTGCCTCTTTCTCACTAATAATTTGATAATCCTGGAACTATGACATCACATAACAGCAAAGATGTGGCCTTAATTATGACGCAGTTGATCACATGATGTAATCTTTAAAAAGACCCCTATTCCTCTTTTGGGAATCCAAAAGGTCGCGCCTGCGGCTCTCGCCCTGGCCTGCCTGTTATGTTAATTAAATTTAAGTAATAGATTTTACTCTTAAATACTAGGGGGTCCGCGAGCTACACTTTAGGAAAATAGGGGTCCGTGGCCTAAAAAGCTTGGGAACCCCTAGTATATACCACATGCCTTCTTATAAAGTAAATAATGCTAATATAAATTGTCATTGGGATCATTTCAATTATACTGGAACTGACAAAAAATATTCCACATCACGATGTTTGCTTTTTATTTTGTCATATTCAATTATATCAGTAAATTTAATTTCTCACAAATGAAAAATATACATAAATCCGATCACGTGAGCCATGGAAGATTTAAATATCTCGAAAATTGGCGAGTAATATGCCAAAACAAAAACAATAATGTAAAGAAATATTATTACCAATTTATTTTATGTAGATCTGCATTCCCAAGTAAAATATTTATATTACAAATATACATTTCCAGTCAAATAACTATATCAAGTTTAGTATTCATGTTCGAAGTCCATTTCACAATTAAACAGATCGAAACGAAGGCAAGTATAGTTTTCAAAAGTAACTGGGATGACGGTGATATACCTTGCCCGCACAGTCCATGGAAAGAAATGAGAGACTTTTCCATTCCGGTCGGTGTTTCCCTGGAAGACCTGCAACAAAATGCATCACGTTTTTTTTACAAAATGCTTCAAAACAATGAATAATTAGATTTGGGTCCATTTAATTGAAAATTAAAAATAGAATAATTCTCATCCATCTCGAAATTGGGGAAGGCCATAAAGGACAAATGTGTATACCTAACTGAACATCTTTTTTGGCCAACGATTTTAGTAAAGCTATAAATTTTGCAGTCAGATATCAATCACGCTGCTATGTGACGCAATTTTATAATTTGTTGATATCAAGTTGAAAAATATTAGAAATAGAAACATTGGACTTACCACTTCTGAACCGCTAATTTCGATGATATCCATTGAGTCTAGGTCATCTCCATAAGCGATTTTATAATTTGTTACCCACTGGTCTGCGTCTAATCTACCTTGTGTTACAATGCCTTCAATATACATTTCTTCACCAAGATCCACAGTAATCGTATCATTATCGTCTCCATCTGTGTGAAAAGGTAAATGGATATTTTGGAAAATTTTTAATTTTAATTCAAAGATAGAAAAGTTGCAAGCGACAACACTGGAAATATTTATGCTTTAATTAAACTTACCTGTTTCTGCACACCATGCACTCTGTGAATCAAGTCGGCCAAGTTCCACAGACGTATCATTGGCAGTTGAAGTAGCATTCAGACTGAAGTCTCCGTCCTTCATCCCAAGCCGACAGAATATTTCTTTAGAAAATTTTCGAAAATTTAAATTTATTGCGGCTTCTTTTTACATACAAGCAGAATGAAAATATATGCTTTCATTTTGATTTGAAAACTATAACTTTTAAAACATGCTTTCATTAACAAGATCAAGATTAAATTGAATATATACCTGGCGCAGCATACCGCATTTGCTCGACAACACCTGAAAGTACAAATTTTCATATTGAGAAAAATTGCTTGAAAAAAATTGAAATGATTTATAATGGTCCGTCGTATGCTACCTTCTAAATAGTCCAAATGGTCGTAGGTATGGTCAGCATCCAATCCAAGGTTTCTGATAGCCCCCGCCATCCGATAAAGAGTTGGGATGAGTGGTTGCACACCCCAAGGTACTCGATCAGGGTTTTTGCTCAATCCAGCTTCACTCTTGAGGAAAAAAGTTGTCACAAATAAAATCAGCATTTGCTTGCGAATAGGGAACATTTCGTAGCGTAGACTATATTATCTTCTGCACAATTTTTAATTGATACCAATCAAGCATGTAGACCTGAATTGTAACTGAATAATTGATGCACTGTCCCTGTCTTTTAAAGCACCATCTGACGCAATCAGTCACATTACTTCCGGAAACAGTTACCTCAAATGAAATAATTACTAGCGCTTCCGTTTCAGAAACAAGTAGAACATTTCTGTTGAAATCACATACTGCAATTCTTTCTAGTACGGAAATATAAATGATATTAGTAACCATCGTTTCATCACATAGGAAATCAATGTAGAACTCATTAATTAGTACGGAATTCCTCACATGACCCAATAACATGTGATGTAGATTATATATCACGTATTACCAAAACATGACCCAGTTTACGTCATTTCGAGTCATTTCGCTCCCATTAGTGAAAATTTTGCCACTGTGGAAATAGATCCAATGATCCCACCATTACGGTCAAATGTCAAATATACGTGGCACCAACTGATTGGTACTATTCCTCGGCTCCATGCCTTCGACCTCGATTGATGAATAATGATTTATATAGAAGCGAACTTTACTCACAAAACCAGAAAAATGAAAGCATTAACATGGGTTATAATGGGTTATATATATTTTGAAATCACAACGTTTTTGTGGAAACATATACTATACTTAACACTCCATTGATTTTATTTCTGAAGACACAAGAATTCAATGAGGTGTCTGGTTTATAAATAATACGATATCAAAAGGTAAAGTAAGTGGGTTAGTGTTTATTGTGTAGAATAAGAGTTAAATAAGAAATTATACCGGATTAGATAAAAAGATGTAAATTTCACTAGGAATCTCCATGACCTCTTGACCTATCGTTTCGAACGGAAATCAATCAAAATGGAATGCAAGCGTAGGTGTAAACCTTGCTGTTGATAACAATCAAGAACTCGTAAAATAACGAGAACTAAAATAATAGTATAATTCTATACAACACAGTGCAAAGGTTAATCTCTTTTTTTTTAATTTTTTTTTAAAGATCAGGCGGAATTCATCACATATAGGCTGCCTATTCGCTGAAATGCGTTTATTTGGCGGATTCATAACCTGGAATTTAAGCCGCGTTTATGCGTGTGATCAGCGCTGATTTTACGTCTACATCACATGTTATTGGGTCACGTGAGGAATTCCGTACTAATTAATGAGCTCTACATTGATTTCCTATGCGATGAAACGATGGTTACTAATATCATTTATATTTCCGTACTAGAAAGAATTGCCGCATGTGATTTCAACAGAAATGTACTACTTGTTTCTGAAACGGAACCTCTACTAATTATTTCATTTGGGGTAACTGTTACCGGAAGTAGTATGACTGATTGCGTCAGACGATGCTTTAAAAGTAAGAGACAGTACATCCGTTATTCAGTTACAATTCAGGTCTACATGTTTGATCAGTACCAATTAAAATTGTGTAGAAGATAATATAGTATACGCTACGAAATTTTCCCTATTCGCAAGCAAATGATTGAAATGAACCAAACGACAATTAATATTAGCATTATTTACTTCATAATTCCATACAACACAGTTCAAAGGTTAATCTCTTTTTTTAAATTTTGCTTTCAAGGACTAATCATTAATTTTGTTCGTTTGGCGACAACTATTATTTTACTACATGGGGGACGGCATGTTCCTCCAATTACTTCCTCTGTTGAATTTCGTTCTAGCCCCAACTTAAAACTGGATGTTATTATTGTTTATGAAGATACAACCACCTCGTTCTTTGCGAGATCGCATCTATTGTAACTATGCCTTTCCGATTGAGTTTGGAGAACAAAGTAGTGGAGGAATCGTATATCGAGCATTGATTCAAATCGAGTAATTTTACTCTACGTTCAAGTTACACTCCCCTGATTAATATTGTGACGGAACAACACATGTTCGTATATAGGGATTCCGACTCTTCATATATAGTAGATAAATAGTTTTAATAATAAAATTCCAAAATTAACTGACGCACCAGCTATTATTATAAATATTTATGGGCCCCAGATCATCATGGGCCCCGTCCCACGTGTGCTCTGTAAATCAATAGCATTATATTTTTTCGCCCCCCACCCCACAAGGATCGTAACGCGGGTTGCCAAATTATGTGCCATGGATGTTTTATCGGATTTTCGTGAAATACCTCATGATTTTAAATTGACTCGACCATTATTGTGACTCGGACTCGACTTGACTCGAAGAAGTCAGTGACTCGGGCTCTATTCGACTTGGCCATGCATGAGATTGAAAAGACTTGACTTGACTCGAATCTCTAGGTCCATGACTCGGAATCGACTTTAGTGACTTGGTCCAATCTCTGACATTGAGACAGCTTAAATTTAAATTTTGTTTGGGTACGGGTATTTATTATTGTAACATATGGTATACTATGAACACATTCAATAATGACATTTCTCTCATTTGTTTAGGACCTTATAACTTCGGTGGTAACTGAATAAAATATTAGAAATCACCAGAGTTGGAATGACTCGACTCGGGGGTTGGCCTGTGAGAGGCTCACTCGACTCGATTCCGGCACCACTTTCCTGTACTTTCGTTTCTAACGTTAATTTCTGCCGAAATAAGCTGGTCTGACTCAGCTGACAAAATCAGGCGAAAATCAGCACATATAAGCTTCCTATTTACCATTTTTCGCTGAAATGCGTTTATTTGGTGGATTCATAACTTGGAAATTAAGCTGCTTATATTCGTGTGATCAGCGCTGATTCTGCGCCTTAGATTATTTGCGCTTATAAGCTCAATGTGACCGCGACGCGATGTTTGTGTTAGGTCTAGTATGATTGAAATGACCAGAACGACAATTAATAGTAGCATTATTTACTTTACTTGGAGGCATGTGCTCAATACTGTCGAAATATCTGCTTGCAACGGCAGTACTGTGCGATATAACCTCTATTTCTTTTTTTCTTTCTGCTCTATCTTCTCTCCGTAATAAAACGTCGATAAAAGATCTTGAAACAACATTTAATGATAACAAATTTTTATCATTTTTCCTTATAGCATATAAATAAATATATATACCTTGGGACTTATTGATATAGCACCATGTGGAATTGCAAACAGTA
>JAUELA010072290.1:0-10524 GCA_031471845.1 Boltenia villosa | reverse complement strand
GTGGGTTCCCATGAACCAAATTGGCTAGAATTTGGTTTCTGGGGTTTTTGTATAACCCGACAATAAAAAATACCTGATAGAAGGTTGAACTAAAAAAAAATGTTTTTTCACTCCACCCTACTGTACACTGTACACACTGCCTGCACACTGTGCACATTGAGAATTGAGGGTGACCTCAAATATGTAGGAAATTAACGCGGTCATGTATTAAGTTCTTTCACCTACCTGCATCCGTGACTTTCCATTTAGATCACCCCCTTCGGTCCGTTTCAGTGTTTTTATTGCGATTTTAAGATAAATTTTGTTTATTAAAAATTGGTAATGAAGTTCACTATTGTTTTTTCCATTTTTACGGTGAAACACTGCATAATCTTTGTACTTCGTTTAGGATTAAAAACATTATAAGAATGCTGAATAGGAACTATGTGGCTCAAGACTTTCTTGTTTTGTTTCTTAAATCTGTTGAAGTTGACCTGCAACAATGACAACACTGACAGCAATTGTGCATGGGGGAAAGAAAGGAATATTCAGACCGGTATGGCTGTTTTTGTTACAGTTACCCTGGCATAAATGGCAAAAAATAAACATGACTGGCAATCTCCCAAGTGCTTTTGAATATTAATTTACTCAATGTAAACACATCCATTCCCTCAACACACAGTCTTCCACTAGTCAATCACTGTTCGTTCATAGATTTTCTTCGTCATTAACTCAAAAATCTTAAAAACACACAGGACAATTCTATGGAACTCTTTATCCACTGACTTGAAAAGTAAAAGTTTTTCTAGATTCACTATCGAATATGAAAAATCCTTGATATATCAATATTGTTCTCTTCGAACTTTTTGGTTGTATTTGTTCGAAACCTCATTTATATTCATTGTCATTTAATGGATCACATTGATATCAATATCTCGGGGTTGGCTGACTCTGATGACCGTATGGCGTTCGCCAATCGTATGCCAATGTTGCATGCTTTCATGTATAAGACCACTACGGCTTTCTGGTGAATCCGAGGGTAAATATGGTACATACATACACATGTTGATAACACCTTTTCCATGGTGGTTTTTCCTATTGTGGCCAATATTCCAGGGACCCATCAAATATGGACTGGCCATCTCATTGTCGTCAAACCCGAGGAAAAAATTAGTCTTCTGAATTGCCTGATCTCCATTGATGATGTTGAAATCTTGAATGAAGCTGATGTGCAGTGTGAGTTTAAACGTTTAAATCTTCATAAATATTATTAAAATATTAATAATTAATTATATATTACTTATTACTAAAACAAATGATTAACTTATCCCTCATATGATGACCCGTGAGATCAGTTATTTGTTATAAATCATCATTTCTATATTTGCGTTTATTTTGTAAATACAGTAGCCTATCGGTAATCCGGCAACTTGGGGACCTTAGGACTACCCTATATTCCGTTTTTTGAGGTTTTTGTCCCCCGACTTTTTATATGCTGCTCTTGACTAAGTTATGCGAGAAACTGATTCCTTCTCAATCTCCCCTTTCACACATGGGTGGTATTACGTAGATCAGTGGTTCCCAAATTATTTCTCCCGCGGAACCCGACATTTGACAATATTTAAAAATCTGCGAAACCCCAACTTTCATTGAAAACCACAAAGTAAGATAAATTGTGGGGGGAAGCGAGAACTCATCTATTTAAACGATCTAATATGAAGAATGCATCTTCTACGACACAAAGCGGGAACAACGAGCGAGAAGTCAGATGATTGTTACGTCACAGTACAAATTATGATTGCCAAACTATGGCTGAGCAGCATGAGCTGTAGTTACGTTCAGAATGTTTTTTCCAATTCTAATGCTGAATGTAGATATTTCGCTTGTGATTTCTATTCCTTCGAAAGTATATTTTTTAAATAATTTATCTTATTTTTAATTGGCATCACGCGGAACCTCTAATTTTGTTCCATGGAACCCTTGGGTTCTGCGGAACACCATTTGGGAACCTCTGACATCGATCAACAGGTGGTCTCTTCACAAAAATGTGAGAGCTGTAGATTTTAACAATTAAGTAATAATGAAATACACGCATGCAGCAAACTCGCAAGTTTTAGTTTTGCTTTGATATAGCCGTGCGCAATCGAATTCCGCACACTGCTGTATCAAAACAAATTCAAAACACGTGGGTTTGCCGCGTGCATGTATTTCAGCCATTTTAGGGCAAATAAATAAGAAGGAATGCTCGTTTGCAAGTGTGGGCATACAGCTGATTCTGGGTACAACGCCATCAAAACACGCATGGCGCCTCCCGAAAATAGTGACGCGCTAAAATGCGAAATTTGAAACTGCATTTCAAAATTAACCCGGGAAACTGAAGGAATCTGAATATCGGCCGGAATATTGCCAGATTATTGATAGTCGATTGTATCTATTAATAGTTCTTTAGTTTTATTCTTATCGTAAAAATTAATTTCATTTTGTTTCATTTAATTATTTAGTTTAGTTGGGGATTAGGGTTTTTCACTCATGAGTTGTGGTAAGAGGAATGAATTCCAGGATCATCGAAATCCATTCTAGACCTCAACATTTTAATTTGAAAAAATATTGTTTCAGTAATTTTCTCTTACAATTCATAATTCTCTTTTTTTCTTGTTTTATTTTCATTTTGCATTTTGTTTGTGTTTAATTTTCAGTTTCCCTTCCCTTCGTTTATTCAAACGCCTCAATTATTGTGACCTTTGACCCTTTAACATGCACAACTGGAGATGATCAACAGCTTAGCTGCACAGAACTGCAGAAGTATGCCTCATTTTAATCTTATTTCATATTTTTTGCCAAAAACTAAATTGAAGTGGAAAGAAATTTTTATTTTTTTATTTTTAAATGAATTGGTATTGAAAAAACTAAAACTTAATTTAAGTTGATTAAATGATGTGTCAGAATAGAAATTCTTTCACCCGTTCTATATTTATCTTGAATCATTTCAGAACTGCTGTAAGCGGAGGAGACTACCAAGTGTACGAGGAGAAAAATAAAATGATGACTTACGCTTGTGATCAACCAAAAGGTGGACAAAAAAGCTCAATGATATATTTTTAAATTTAGAAATCTCTAACATAAACAAAATATAGGCTATATTTCCATTAGCAGAAGGGCCTGGCTAACTGTTCAATATCTAGTCATCTAAACTCACTAAGAGAATATTTCAGATTAGATTAGATTAGATTCAGATTATGCCTGTTAATGTCATAAACCATTCACTTGGTTTTAGTGACATGCCATATTTTTCTATACTGACATCTTAAAATGATGAAAAATAAAAATTCTATCTATCTAAATGGTTAATAAGTCCAAAATTTAAACCGTAAACCGTTGATTTGAGTCCGGCCAAATTATTTATTTTTTATTCTTCTAAATTGATGAAACAAAAAATTTTTGAACGCTGAAGTTAATTTTGTCCCTGTCGGAAGTGAATATTTGCGCAATGGTCAATGTTGTCTCTTGGGAATCGGCAATACTGATACTAAAATGACGAGTTTGTCTTACCAAGATATTTAGCGTTGATTACTTTCCTGCAGCGGCAGTACATTACTGTCACAATTAATCATTATGTAATGCTAGTTTAAAATGTTGCATCCGCTAAATTGGTTGAAATTCTGTAAACGGTTAACTATGGAGTTTAACACCTCAAGAACTAATTGAGGCTATACTTCGCTTAAATTTTTAAATCATTTTTGTAGTTTTTCAAGTTGAAGACATGCAGGTAATATGTCGCACATAAGTAATTATGTTTCGATCCGTCATGTCATTCATTGGATCATTTGACTGCAATCAGGAATCGGAAATTATGTTTCAGCAAACTGATTGTTACATGGTAAATGGTGTAGCATGTCTAGTGGTCGTATAGTCACGTTATTATGTTTTCAACTGATCATAATTTGGCTCCTATAATTTTTACGAACCCTCTTACACACCTTTCACTGAATGGAACTAACACATAGTCGTTACATCATCATCAAAGTATTAACTCTTTAAGAGGAAATCTTCCAATCATTCATATAACTGAACATTTATAATTTGTCTTTTGATTGGTTTAAAACCAAATCTGTTCTATTTTAATTTCATTGTTTTGCATCCATCAATGATAATTTTTTAATCAATTTTAATTTGGCCTTCCAGAATCTGATTATAATATCTCTTTTTTTGGGGGACAGGGGTATAGTGCAAAAGCCTTATCAGAGGAAGTGATTCCTTGCTCTAAAAATGTGCAGACCTTGGAGCATGTATCACTTGATAGTGCCATGCTAGTGTGTGTAAAGGAACAAGCTTCTCTACTTTATTGGCCAGAGTACGTGAAATAACTGCTAAATGAACACATGCATTGGTTATATATGGCCAAGTATATGAGAGGAAAAAAAAACAAAAAACTATCTGGTAGTAGATGTAAGCTGGCGTGATGTTAAAGTTACTACTGTCTAGCAGAAATTCATATCCCAACAGTTATCTCCATTGGTTGCGTGTAGCAACCGTTTATCCTTTCTCTATGCACCCTTTTAATTGCGGATCCGTTTGCAGCGTGAACCGTTGCTACCTGGGACCCGCAGAAATAACTGTTGGGATATGAACTTCGACTAGACACTCAGTGACTTTAAGACATACATATTTTTTCCCTCTTAGATACTTGGTCATATATAACCAATTCATGTGTTTCATTTTGCAGTTACCTATTATGCTTCGCCTGAAGAAGCTAAATATTATAATCTAGCGAAAGCTTACGAAATAAGACTTTTAATTGCGTATGAACAAGACTTTGTCTGATAATATATTTCTCCACTTTACATGCAAAGACTGAAATATAGAGGAACTGTTGATTCCATTCCCTTGTCTAATTTGTCATTTACTGTCATTTTTTTATCTTTGATTTGCGGTGCTTTTCGTGATATGCTTTTGTATTGGTGATGGTGAAAACACATCAAAACTCACTTTTTGCACTGATAGATAGTTGTATGTCGCTTGAGCATCAGTTCGTTTGCATTTATTTATTTTGCAAAGTAGTCGTGGGTGAAATGCACCTGTACATGTGAATGCATTTGATTAGGATTAGGCCAAAATGACAGATACCTTAGATCAGTGGTCCCCAACCTGGGTCGCGACCCAAAGTGGGTTCGCTGTAACAATTTAATGGGGTCGCATGTTAGGCCAGAATAAGAGAGTTATAACTTGCTGGTATTGTTAAAAATTAAAATTATTCGACCGAAGGGAGTTCTTAGTTTGATGAGCGATCTCACCACTATTATGTCATAGAAAGTCTAGGTCTGACGCTCACGCTGTATTGTACTGAGACGCTTCATGTAATCTAGCCATTCTAGCCTAGACGCGCCCAATTTGTTCTTGTGTGGTTTTCTTTGTTAAAATTTTATTTTTCTGTAAACTGGTGTGAAATACACACAGAGATAGGGTCGCGAGTAGTCATAGAATTCTACTTTTTTGTAATTGGGGTCGCTTCAAAAAAAGGTTGGGGACCACTGCCTTAGATCACGGTCTGGGATGACGTATGTTGCATGGGTGCCTTTTCATTTTTCTTTATATTCATTGTAAATAGTGAGATTTCTACATGTGTGATTTATCAGAATTCACTTTCATTTTGTCTTTGAGTTCTTTCTTCAATTTCATCCATATATGATCAAGTTGAAGAATTTTACTCTGCCAACTCTTTGATATCAAGTGAAAAGATAATAAAATCAATGAATCTTTATTGTTTTATAAATTTTATCTGCTAATTTGTTTCGATATCTTTCTCATTTCATTTACGCCCCCAGAAGCGAGCGATTGTGTGAACAAATCAGTGAAAGTTGATTCATCCCGTGAAGTGGTGAGAATTAATTTTTTTTTTAAGTTCTATTTAGGCTAACAACTTTCAAAATTGTTTTATTTCTGCTAAATTAATAACCTGACGTTATATCCACGGACTGGATATGATCTCCGATGATCTACAGCTGTCCGGTGGCCGAACGGGTAAAGGTATCGGCTGGTCATCTATGCTCACCAAAAGGCTCTGGGTTCGAATCTCGGCTTCACCTTCACAGATTTATTCGGCACCTAAACGATGTTGCACGCTTGTTGATCACCTCACTTCACTATATGCCATGTTCACCCTTGATCCCAGCTGTGAGTAAGTGACTGGGGACGCTGAACTCCTCGCCGTTAAAGAGCGGTTTCACGTGACCTTGGTCACGGCTTTCCTCTGCTATCTAAGTTCAGCATGCTCGCAAACCGGCATGGTCGCATCATGCGACCATGTATAAGCTTGCTACGGCTTTCCGGTGAATCCGAGGGTAAATATGATACATTAATCAATCAATCTACCACAAGACCAAGAGACATTTTTCTACTTGATGCAACATATTTACCCTCGGATTCACCAGAAAGCTGTAGCGGGCTTATATAAGGTGCTGAATAAATCTGTGAAGGTGAAGCCGAGATTCGAACCCAGAACCTCTAGGTGAGCAGAGATGACCAGCGCCGGCTTTACCCGTTCGGCCACTGGCCGGACAAACATCCTCGTCAAAGTGCGATCTCATGTCGAGAATGTTTGTTTCTGTGTGTTGGTTTTTGATAAAAGAGAGATACGAAAAGAAAATGTATCGTGACTTCAGAGACACCCGTACTGTAGCCTATATGATTGTCCTTATTATTTCAGGGAAAAACTTGCGAATCAAATTTCCGCCAAATGCTCAACAATGAAGGAGAGTTTGGTTGCTACCAATGTTGCAAAGGATTTTGGTGGGATGGTGAACAATGTTCACCTTGTTGGAAGCCCTGGACAACACCAGGACCTGGAGTCTATCCATCTTGCAGGTAAACTCTTCATATCACTGCCTTTTGAGTTTGGTGCAGGGTTGAGGAGTCATGAAGAACGGAGGTTTTTGATGGAGTAGGAGTCTGAGTCGGACTAAGAATGCTAGGAGTCGGAGTTGGAGTCGGAATTTTTTAATTGAATGTATTTTTATCATCAATAAATATCCGTAATCTAAATATATTAATTTAAGAATCAAAACCCTGACTCATGTGTCAAGTGACAATGATGAAATAATTTTTTATTAGAATAATTTTAGTTAGCTGCTACTTTGCCTTTGTTGACATTCTTAACTTGATCCTAATTATGTTGAGGAGTCGGAACTGTAAGAATTCTAGGAGTCGGAGTTGGAGTAACACAAACATAAACATGTTGCATATTTACCCTCGGATTCACCGGAAAACCGTTTTCTGGCTTATACATGGACGCACAATGGACCATGCCGGCTTGCGAGCATGCTGAACTTGGATGGCAGAGGAAAGCCGTAACGGGAAACCGCCCTGCACTGGCGAGGAGTTCAGCGCCCTCAGTCACTTACTCACATCTCGAATCAGGGTTCACCAAGGAATTGAAGTGAAGTGATTATCAAACGTGCGGAGTGCCGAAAACATGTGTTGCCGGGATTCGAACCCAGAACCTCAGTGAGCATAGATGACTAGCCGGCGGTTGTATCCACTCGGCCACCAGACAACCTATAGTAGGACCTTATACCTTCCGACTATGCAACCCTGGTTATGTGCACTCAATTAAAAAATTTTACTATCCATTTTCATTCAATGCTCAGACTGAACAAGGTGGATATTGTGAAATAAAACTCTTTCAGCTAAGTGCATACAAAACCATGTGTTAAATTATATCAATTAATAATTCTTATTTGACCATCTTCCCGATGCTAACGGATCCACAAATAGAAATCTGAGTCGTCATCAAACAGTTTGCTGCATAACATTTCACTGCTATTCAATAGTTACATCATCTAATTCAATATTTTTAATATTTCAATACAAAAATGACTTTAAAAGGATTTTTCTTCCAGCGAGAGGCATGTACAATACTACGATTGCACACCTTTACCACAAGTAAATGAAAATGTAACTGTCCCACCAGCAGTACATCCTCCGTCTACAACTGCACCACCGGCAACAAAAGACTCAGCTTCTTCGACAGACAAAGTTCCAACCATACTTGGTTAGTAAATTACATAGATGCTCACTAAGGAATTCAGGCTTTCAATCCCGGCTGCAACTCCACAGATTTCTTCAGTACTTCAGCACCCGCACTTCACTTCAATATACATAGCTCATCCTTGATGTAAGTATGTGACTGGGGACTCTGAAATTCCTCGCCGGTGCAGACCAGTTTCACTGCTTCCCTTCGTTGTCCAAACAAAGTATGCTCGCAAGCCGCCTTGGTCAAGGTATTCGGTGAATCAAGGCTAAAGCCTAGAATAGACTACCACGTTAGGAAATTACCGTAAGCTCCGATCTGTAACGTGGATAAATTTTGGAATCTACACGGCGGAATTAACGCAAGTTTCGAGTCGATTTCGAATCGAGAGTAATCAAATGCATCAATCTGATTGGTTCCTTGTGATAAACACCGAGGAAAGAGTATTTTGTGAACAAAGAAATTCTCGTCCTCCATTTCATTCAAAATATTTCACTCAAGTTTAATATTGTATTTAATGGGACATGTATTTAGTTAGGACAATCCCAATCCAGATATTACGGTACCTCAAATAAGTCAACCAAATCTAATTGTATTCTTCTCTATAAATCAGTAACTGGTAATTATATGTATGTAAGTAGATGTGCTCTGTTCGACTGTTGAATCAATATGCGGCCGACTGTGACACTATCGACGAAGAAAGCAAATTGCCTTCTTCTCAGATCTAGAACACGTCATACTGTCTCGAACGCTCCGATATTTCGCGTTGAACTAAATTTTAGAGAAGTGAAGGTAAAATCTCTCAAATTTAATCACGCCCAGTGTTTAGTAAACGTTTAAACAAACAAAGTAAATTTGTGCGTCACTGCCAGTGTAGACGGGCCTTAAGGCATTATTGAAAATTTTAAAAAGAAAATCTAGAAATGCACAATGTGTAAATCTTTGGAATAAAAAGTCTTTGTTTGATTATGTTTCTACAGAGTTTTAATCCTCAATGTATTCACTGATTGTGTTTTAAATTCTTCAGTGTATTCACTGCATATCGTGAGCGCTTGCAGGACAGGCGGTTTTATTTGCCTTTAGTGTTATCGTGAGGTATTGCCACCAAAGTCACCAAATCTTCTACTGATAATTTAGGCAGCATGATAGCACCTGGCGGCCTTGCATATGATCCACCATTCACAGACAATTTAATAAAATTTATATATTTGCTAATGTTCACAATCCTTTCAGTTCTCAAGCCAAAATATCCTCCATTCAACCTTCTTGCAACTGAACCGACTGCTTATTCTGTTACATTGACTTGGAGCGACAGAAATGTGGATGTTGTTGGTTACAAGGTGAGTTGATTTTTTGTGTGTTCTTTTCTTTTTGTCAAATCAAATCAAATATGATGCAAATGGCAATCAAATCTGGGTTTATTTTTATTTAAGAAAATTAGAGTCATTTTTTTTCGATTGATGTCCCTCGGATTCGGCGGAAAGCCGTAGCGGGCTTATACATGGACGCATGATGCGACCATGCCGGCTTGCTAGCATGCTGAACTCAGATAGCGGAGGAAAGCCGTGACCAAGGTCAAGTGAAACCACTCTGTACCGGCGAGGAGTTCAGCGTCCCCAGTCACTTACTCACAGCGAGGCTCAAGGGTGAACACGGCATATAGTGAAGTAAGGTCGTGTACAACATCGTGTATGTGCTGAATAAATCTGTGCAAGCTGAGATTCGAACCCAGAACCTCTAGGTGAGCATAGATGAATAGCCGACGGCTTTACCCGTTCGGCCACCGGACAGTCATAAAAAAATGACTACACAAAAATGCACTACACTACACTATACTACACAAAAATGCAAATTTTATAAAATGGGAAGGACGGTAGGTAGCATGTCCAATAAATGAAAAAAGTCGTTATATGTAAATTGACCAAAAATAGTCCAAGACAAACTTCCAGTTCACTGGTTTTAATTGAACTTCCAACTTCCATCACCTTCACCAACTCACACATGTATAATAAAGGTCTCACAAATCACTGAAGTATAATAAAAGGGAAATCAATGAACCATAACAGACAGAAATACAGGGTATAAATTAAACTGCATATTGGTAGGAATAATCGATTTTAATACCAATTAATTATGTCACATCACCATTATCATACCTTCCAAATCTCTGAAGTAAAAGCATGCAATTCCTGTCGTGCAATTTGACTGCCATAATGGCAAATTTTTATTTAGATTCAAGTGTGGCTCGAGACCCCTGACACCATGAACAAAAGAAGTCAAGTCAACCATAACAGCACAGACACAACATTCCAGCTTGAACATCTGGAACCAGACAAAGTCTACATGTTGAAGGTTGCTGCTTACAATCGTGAAGGTGATTTATAAAGAAGTCAAGGTCATATGTAATATTAAAAATAATTTTCGAACAGGGCCCCCCTGGGGCCTCAAAGCAGGGCTGTGGAGTCGGTACATAAAACTTCCGACTCCGACTCCTCCATTTACAAACATCCGACTCCGAC
>JAUELA010072179.1:0-10525 GCA_031471845.1 Boltenia villosa | reverse complement strand
TACAGTGAAATCGGGAACGGGCACAATACAAACCTAATAAAACAGGTTTCTTAAAACAGTGCCACGGCTTAACGAAAAATCAAACGAAAGAAAATTTCGGACTGGGTAGTCTAGTAAACTCTAAATCATTCTTAAAACATTTTCAGATGAGAGTGATCCTGGTAAGGCAACAAGTCGGTCATCAACTCCGAACACTTCAGACAATGTGTCTCAACACTATAAGTGTGTCGCCAATAATCTCTAGGTGTGTCGCAAGCTTGATAGATTTTCATCGATAAATGAAAGCCAATTCTCTGATTTTTTTTGCGCATATTTATCGATAATTTCACTTTTATCAATAAATTCAGATCACGCTATCAAAGTTTATGCTTAATATCACCATTTTTCTCTCGTAAATGTGCTGTTTTAGCCGCAGAAAACTTGTTTCAATTAACCCTATGTAATTCTTCTTGTATAACTTCTTGTGCTTTGCTATAATGACGAAACAATTTCAGTTATAATTTATTAATAAATAATACATAATACTATCACGTTTTGAGGAACATTTGTCTTATTTAGCTCAATGTTAGAAAGTAAAGTAAATTAATGTATTTCATTGTTTGCTATGGCTTTTGAATTGTTATGCATTGAATTGATAATTGTTTCATTGTATTAGAATAGTCAGATGTACAAGTATTTTCACTGCTGCCTTTTGATAAATATAAATTTGAATTTCTCGTTTTCTTTTATAAGAAATGTTGGACAGTGCTGGGATTCCTAAACACGCAAGTCTAGGGATGGGCGGGCATTATCTTTTTGTTCCATACTGGCCACGGTTTTCAAAATTTTAGAATTTCGTTTGATTCTTTTTGTTAAATAATTGTTATGCCCTTATATACATCTTTATATCTTTTTCATATTTTTCGTCACAATTATTCAATTGTTTTCCTGAAATTATCTTCATTTTGTTTTGTTTAAATTATCCATTTTCGTCTGATTGCACAGTCACTATTTTTTTCACATACGTTATACGTAATAAGCAAAGATCGCATGTTTTGTTTTTCACAAAAATTGATTAAAACAATATTTTATAAATGATATCTATATATATGTGTGCAGGAATCCCCACCATTCCTACTATTAAATACCTTCCCCCGAAATTGTGAGTGGGATTTCTTTTCTCCGCGACGCACGCAAATTTTTTTTGCCTACTTTTTAATGTCATAAACCATTCAAATGAGTGTCATGCCATATGTTTCTGAACTAACCGCTGTTTTCCATAATTTGAATTTTAAAATAACAAAAAATATTATCTGTTTGTGAAATCAAGTGTTTGAAGAAAAATTTAATTTTGGTTATGAGACAAATACAAGTCTAATTGTCTTTTAGAAACAAATGGGCGGTTAGCTCAGTCGAACGTGAGATCGAGTCCCGTCCTCTCCTGCTTCTCAGCTTTATTTTCAAATTGTGAATTAAATCTCTCCTTATGACGTACTTTACCGTTCGTGTCTCATCAGATATATTAGTATAACTTAGACGTAGGATCCAGGTTACAAACAACGAATCAGTTCTCTGAACGAGACTTGGAAAAGGATAAAGATTCGGACCTGTGCACAATGACCCCGAGAGGAGAAGAGACATAAATAAACTTGGTTAAGCAGGTGATACGACGAGAGTAGACGAAAGAATAAGAAAGTCGGTGGCAGAATTTAAAAAATATTATTTGCAGAGTTGAAATATTTGCTTGAATTCCGGGAAAAATACGGTCTGATTTCCATATATTTTTCAATGTGATGAGGAGAAAATTCTGAAATTTTGACTAAGTCCAGTCCCCGAGGTATATATATTAGAACCAATTGATATAAAGTGTAAGGCGTGGTGGTCTAGTGGTTAGAGCAGGAGACCTCAACGTCAGGGTATGAACTGGACAGGGATCGAGTCCTACCCGAGGTAGTAAGGGAGGGAGGTTCACGGTAAAATTATCCGTTTTTTTAAGTGTTTTTAAGTTTTGCTCATTGAAGCGTGACGTGACGTCATATAATCCATGAACCGTGACAATTACGTCTTTTAAAAATCATTCGGGCGTGACAAATCAATCAATCAGCAGGTCGATGACGTCATTACACGTACACGTCCTCTTTCTCTTACATCCTGCTTTCCCACCCTAATAATCATCTCAAAACTATCTTCTAATTTTTAATAAAAGTTATAATTCTTACGAAATATGTATTTACAAAAATAATTTAAAATGAAAGAACAGGGAGAAGGGGGGACACGCCGGTAAAAAAGATTGTTTTACAAGCGAGTGGGATATGGGTTAATGTAGGGAAGAGTCTGTAAGAATGCGGGTAATTTGAATAACAGGGTTTTGACAGGACAGTGGAATAAGAATTGAACGACGGGAGGATTTCTAAGAAAACCACGAGTAACAAACATTCAATAAAATTTCGAAATAGCTTAAAAAATTCATTCAAATTCAAATTAGTGATTTTCAACTAAATAATGAAATGGGGGAGGACTATGGGGTAGGTGGAGAGAATCGTTTGGAAATAACAAAAGATTTCAATGCACAAGTGAATAGGAATCGAGAAAGGATATTTTGAAGAAAACCACGAGAATTTGTTTACCTGAACATCTAATACGCTCGAATCTTTTTAGTTTCAAATTATAAATCGTGGTTTTCAACTAAATAATCCTCGTCGATCAAATCCTATTCCATACAATACTGAAATGCACAGAATTACTTTGATTTGGAAACAAATTCAATCAAAAATAATTCATTTCTTGGACATTTCATGCAGCCAATCCCCGTGCTGGAGGAAGAAGTTCTTGCTCAAGGAAGATCCAGAGATGCTTTCTCCGCCATGTTGGATACTTCATGTCTAAGTCATATCGATGCTCAGGATTAGCTACGTCATCAGCTTCCAGTCGTTGTCTGAGAAATTGCCACGTCATCAGCTTCCAGTCGTTGTCTGAGAAATAGCTACGTCATCAGCTTCCAGTCAGTGTCCGATAAATAGCCACGTCATCAGCTTCCAGTCGTTGTCTGAGAAATAGCCACGTCATCAGCTTACAGTCGGTGTGTAAGAAAATATACTAGTTTAAAAACCAATTTAATAGCGATAATGCATACTGAAGGAAGAAAGTTGCAATATATCTCTCATATAGAACAAATAGAAATACGCGATTTGACATAATCATTCTTCATGTACCTAATTTACAAATTGTATTCTATATTACAATTGATAAACAAAAACGAGAACAAATATGTGGCGAATAATCTCATATTTGGCGAATAATCTCATTTAATGAATTCTGTCAAACTCGACCTTCTTTGAGATGGAGAAGCTGACAATCAATGACGTTAATTGTTGTTACTCCTGGAAGATGATGCTGTAATTTTGGCTTCGTTAGAATTGCAGATATCTCCGGTATCTCCTGAATAAATAGAAAGAAGTAATTGATAGAAAAAAAATAGAACACGTTATGACAAACTCGACCTTTCTTCCGTTGACGTCAGTCGATGATGTAACCGCAAACGTCGATATAAATCATGCAAATGTGTGATGACGTAGCTGCTCATCTGGTATCGTCACAGTACAGCAGGTATCTAATTAAAAGAAAATAGATTAGGATGAGCGTCACGACAACGCACGCACAATGACGCTCAAACCATGACGTTGACGAACGCACGCACAATGACCCTCAAACGACGACGTTGACGAACGCACGCAGTGACGAAACACTGACGTTCATATGACGCACACACGCTGACGCTCAAGACTACGCAGCACCCTTCGACGAATACATAGAACGCAAGCACAATTGGCGAACGAACACTGACGCTCATAACGACGTAAGCACCCTCTGACGCTTGACGCATACACAACACACGCAGGATTAATCGACTGACGCAATCAAGCAATTGAAAATGCAGAAAACACACATAATATACCTGAAACCGCAGCATGATTTTGCGTAAGCCGGCAGCATCACGGTTTTAATTGAAATGAAAAAAACGTTACTTGAGATAATTTCCTTGTCTGGGCCTCCTGCTGTAAAAGCCAAGTTGATGAACTACTGTATAAAATATTGGTGGAAATAATCAGTGAAAGAGATAAATTGAATCTTACTCTCCAGAATTTCTGACTGGACAGGCTTAGCTGATGCGAATTCCAGATCAACGAGGTTCAGGATCAATGATTCGATCAAGCACGATCCTCATCTTTAACTTGACAAAAATATAAAAATAAACTTCAAACCACAAAATGAAAATACATCTGAACGAAGATCCTCACTGTGCTCCTTGATCCGTACATTGAGTCGAAGTGGCGTCTGGAAAACGTATAGGGCCATCTATTCTTTGTTGGTCCTGAAGGTCAAAGGTCCTGTGGAAAGCAGTGTATAACAAATATATATAACAAATCGTTCGTAAACAGAACTCTCACTCTAGTTAATTACAGTACAATCTCCATGTCAAAGTCCAAAGTCACAATTACATATTGAAATAGAATCGTTTCAAACAGGTGGCTAATTATCTCGTGATATCTCCAAATATGTGAACGTAATAAAATATATCATTACTTCCCATGTGAACTTATTCCAAATTCATATTCTGCCATTTTATGTCGAGGTAAATGCTTGTTTAGTGAAAGAAGTGTGGGTTTCCAGGGTTTCCCTATTGGGCTGCTACAAACGAAATGAAAAAGAAATTCTTTTGTCTGGTCCTCGGAATGAAGTTGATAACAACTGTATGAAATAAAAATGAAAAGGATGAATACAAAATACCCGGTGAAGTATTTTAAAAATGAATCCCATCAAACTTGCTCTCCAAAACTACTCACGAGACAAGCTGCCCTGGTGAATTTCATATCAACGGGTCCATCAAGCAAGATCCTTTTCTGTATCTGACAAAATAGATATATATTAAATTAAATTTGCATATTTCACAAAATGAAAATACATTGAATGAAAACATTTACTGCGCTTCTTGGTCAATGTGTCAAAGGTTTGGAGCGTCTGGAAAACAACCAAAAATAATTTCCACAATTTCATTACAACAGGGGTGTGTAAAAGCAAAGAAGTCATCCAAAACTTTCCTTTTCAGGGTTGCCGTGGTCAGAAGAGCAGAGATCCGAAGATCTGTTTAAATATAGAAACTTTCTTTGATTCACTGACCAACAATAATTCATTTGGATATTGTGTACCCTCAGTTGCTGAAAAGGACCTAGGATTCACTCGTGCTCTTGTATCATAACTTTTCCTTCCATCTCAAATCCTACAAGACCCTTTGGAATAATTAGGGCCTGGATGTCATGAATGCGAGGTCTTGTGCTAGGTCAGGAGATTGTGTTAGAGAGGGCCTGGAAAACCAAACCAAAAATAATTTCAACAAATTTCATTACAACGCAAAATTATTAAAATTACAAAATTAACAAAATTACAAACAAAAGCTTTTCCTTTCCAGGAGTTCTGACGGTCAAGTGCGCAGACATCCGAAGAAATGAAGAACTTCTAAAATATTGAAACTTTATTAAATTCCAGAAAATAATACATATAAATACTGTATACCCTTAAGTTACTGTTACTGAAAGTACGATCCTAATTTTTGTTCCACCAAGGCAACTTGCATCCTACAGGAGCCTCCGTGATTATTATGACAGGGATGTCATAAAGAGGTGGCTGGACAGATAATAGAATCAATGATCGATCGTGGCTCAGTGGCTCCATGGCAATGGGGTCCCAAAAAAAAGTATTAAAAATTAATTAGAAGAGGAATTTGAAATAAAACTACAATCAAACCTACATGCATGGTACGTACATAGGTGGGACAACGCTGATAATACGTCAAACGATCATACGCAAGCAAACTTCAGGACGCACGCTCAATGACGCCCAAAAACGTACGCACTCTTACGCATAAACACTCGCACACACGCTCACGCTCAAATCGAAGGGGAAACGCGCAATGACGCTCAAACTATAGGGCGCACGCACAATTTCGCTCAAAAACGCACGCACAATGACGCTGGAAGACGGACGGACGCTTACGCACGAACGACGGACGCATGTACTACGTACGTACACAGCACATACATATGTAAGCTTAACATGAATAATATTTTAATATTAATTGTATTCAATGATTATTTTATCATTAAATAAATTATTTACATTTTGTTCCTGATGGTTGTTCATGCATCCAATACAGTGACAAGATAGTTTGGAAGCACCTGATCTCTCTCGTGTCTGCAACGACCATTGTCTGAAAATAAAAATACTGAGATAACATGGCAACACAGGAGACGTCAGCACTAGAGTAACCAACTGAACCTTGTTACTATTCTTCGCCAAAGTTGGTTCCCAGAAGTTGGCAATCGGATTATGTAGACAGATCGGAAGAACTGCAAAACATGCCAATTCATTAAAATATTGTTTGTAATATTATTATTATTATTATTGTAAAGTTTTTTGCATTGTAGAAGCTTTAAAATACATGTTTGTAGAAGCATATATTACCTTTATTTTACTCACTTTGAAAGCTTCAAGGAGACTTTAGAGGACAAAACCTTATTTGCGTCAATTATGGCTTATGTAATGAAATCCGTTGGCCCTAATCGTCAGCTGAAATAGTTATGTACATAATAAATTAATCTGAGCATGAAAATGTATATCTAGAATGTACCTACTTAGTTTGACTTGAACCAAGTTGACAGCTTGGATTCCACCTGTCCATTATAAAAGTAACGATTTAAGCTTTACACAGACCAGCGCAACAACTCAACCAAACGAATCTGTGCCTCGCATACACAGCAACCAAGTTGGATCGGATCGTCTGACAGAAATAACCTCACGAAGCAGTAGGCGCGTGTAGTCTCCACCCCCTCTCAAGAAACTGATAAAATGATAAAACATGGATGATTGTTATTTGCTTAATGGTGGAGAGCCAGGTATTTGTCATTTAGTTATTTTATTTTGAAAACGCGATATTGCTCAAAAGCTACATTTTCTTCACCAGAACTTCGCTGTCCAGTATTTTCATGCAGCACACAAACCACAAAATAAAAGTAAACAAACAAACTTAAATACTGAACAGCAAAGATTTCGGATGAAAGCAAAGTAGCTCGAGATACGGTTCAATGCGAATTAATCCCTTAATTCCTGAGCTTTAATAAATTTGTAAAACTTACCTAGTGATGTGAATGTTTTCTTCGTTTTGTGAAAAAAAATTACCTTGGTCGCAGGAACAATTCCATGAAAATTATCACATTAATATCATCAGCAAAAAATATAAACACATTTCAGGAGTACACATAAGAATTTCCGAAAAGAAACGTCGAGCGACGGGATCCCGTTTCGTGATAAACTTCCGCAGAAATCGCGAAACGAGGCGACAACAGTCATCAGTGAGACTCTCTACCTAACGCATCATCGTACAAATATAGTGGCGTCGATACAATTTAAAAAAACTTTCTTTTCGAAAAAAGCGATTTTTTTCTCGAAAAATTAAAAACTTCACCATCCTAGCCCTGAACCAAGTTAGCCCCGACCCAGCCCTAACCCGTAACTCTTACCATGAAGCCCAACTCTTAAGCACAAGATATAATTTTTTGAATGTTGGCCCAAATGTCCATCCCTGCAAATTTTGCCAAATGTCCGGACACCGTTGATAGAAATAACGAGCGCTTAGCGTTAACGTCATACAACGATATGTAATATTGATATAGTTCATAAAAACATATTTAATGATAAATCATATTATTGCAAAGACACTGTTGAATCGTCAATAATTGGAAGGCAAAGTTGAGAAACAATATAAATAAAACAATACAATCGACACAATCTCAATAGAGACAACGTTGATTTGCACATATAGCATATATATCAGTGGTACACAACCTGCAGCCGTAAGCGCAGTACACATGTACATTAAGTTAGGTAATCATAATTAAACTTATTTAATTTACTGTTGGGAAAATTTTCATATATTTTTTATTACTCTACATAAAAGCTTCAGTCTAGAATCATTTGAAAGAGGATACTTGCAATTTAGAACTTAAAATTGCCACCATTGTTTGATTACCAAGCCATCAACTTGAAATAACATAATCACTGTCGGTGGTTAGTGGAAATAAAGTCTGTAATGCGGCCGGCAATAGCGAGAAGGTTGTGCACCCCATTTATATACAGAAACATAATTGCTTATTTTTTATTTATTTTTTCTAAAATAAAATGTACACAAACAAGAAAAAACATGATTAGAATACATAATTTTATAAAACATCTTGTTAATAATAACAAGTGATTACAAACAAAAACAACAACTCTATCCATACACAATTAACATCATTTCCATTAATTAGAACATCGGACGCGATCGTGCACCACCTTCCATCACAACAACAAATTGCGAAATGGCAAGATTCGACCAGTTGGTAGCGTGGCAGAGAAGACGCGAGAATAATCAAGAATAAAATAAAGAGAGAAATGGTGCTGCTCTTTGTGAGAAAACGAGATAAAAGATGACAATCAAAGATTGAGAAAGAGTGCCATGAGGAAGGGAATGAGGATAAGAATTTTAAAACATTAAAGATAATAAAGAGAGAAAGGAACTGCCTTACTGCGTAAAAACGAATAATCGATAATAAGGAGAATAAAAGGCTGCTCATGATTAAAATAGGAGGGCAGAAATGAAAGCTGCGCAAGTCATGGGAATAATAAAGAGAAAATTTTTCTCATGAGAGATAAAGAAAGAGAACAAGAATCTCCGGGTTTTTAGGAATGAGAAGAGAAAAAACGAAGTTAAGCTCAGACAGAAGAGAGAATTTTTACAATATTCAATGATTACTCCACACTGATTGGCCGCGTGAGAAATCACGTGACATGGGATTGCAGTGAAAATGATTGCTTGAACGTCGGAACGAAAACAAGTCAATAAGATTGTAGAAGATTCTTTATATCTGTGTTCGCAGAAAATGCTCAAATTTATAAAAGTTGTTTTATTTCAAAACTGGCGACGAGTCTCGTCAAAATTCTACTGCGGTGGAGATAGATGGGGCTGCTTACAAGCGAATGGAAATGTAGATAAATCATATTGGTTAAATTTCATCCAAAAGATACCACTAGACTTTATGTTACTTCAAACAACTCTTGCAAAATTGTTGAAATATATTTTAATATAACAAAACACCATTATTGTCCCACTACTCCACACTAGTTCAGGATGAGGCCCATGGGTTTTCTTCGTCGCCAAGTCGAACATTTTCGTCAGTCATTGTGCTGTTATATATAGATCGATATGAGTTTTATTTTTCGTCATTTAAAAATCCTTTGAAATTTTTGAAATCAGCGGTCGGTGTAGAAAAATCTGTTGGACTCAAATCCTGACTGCAGTGTTCCCAAATAAATTCTTACCGCAATTCAGACTGACTTGCCTCAATCTGAATTCATTCTAATATTGTATGGGTTGGAAGGTGAGGTACCACTAAAGCAAAAGTTAGGCCGGTCAGGCAGTCATTATTTTGGTCAAATAAAAAAGGGAAATATGGCATGACACTAAAACCAACTGGATGGTTTACAACAGTGGTTCTCAACCTTTCATGGTCCGTGGCCCCCCCCTACCGAGATCCTCAACACCTCTGTGGCCCCCTGCCGTCAAAAAAAATGCAAGACGCAATGGCGTTATCCTGCACAAAAGAGTTAAATATAGCCTGCTCGTGGCCCCCTGGCGAGGGTCTCGTGGCCCCCGGTTGAGAACCACTGGTTTACAACACGCGAAACCCCTGTGGCATGCTGGACAGGCGCCATTTGTCGTGGTGAACCCTGATCCGAGATGTGAGTATGTGACTGAGGGCGCTGAACTCCTCGCCAGTGCAGGGCGGTTTCCCGGTTACGGCTTTCCTCCGCCATCGGCATGGTCCATTGTGCGTCCATATATAAGCCAGATAACGGCTTTTCCGGTGAATCCGAGGGTAAATATGCAACATGTTTAGACATGTGCATTGTGCAATGTCATACTCTCTACATGACGGTATTAATGTAACCGATTTTCATCACACTTTATTTTGCCTTCAAGAGCAGCATCCTTATCACAGCTGGAACACGAGAACACCTGCCTCTCTCTTTCTCTCTCTGCTGCTCCAGTTAATCAATAAATTTGAAATATGTTCGAAATCAGATAAAAAACGAAGGAATGATTTTATTTTTTTTTATGAAAAAGTAAAAGTTAGTAACAAACAGATACAAGATTTGGAAAGGGGTTTGTGCAATCTGTGCTTGACTGCCCTGGAACAAGTGCAAAAAATTGAACTTTTAGAAAACCTATAAAAATGTATAAAAATGGAAATTAGATTAAATAATTGCTAACTCATGGTTAAAAAAATTTCAAAGCTGAGAATTTAAAATGAGTTTGCTGTTTTCAAATAATCAAATCGAGTAAAAAACGCACTTGTATTTTACAAGTTATTGTTTGAGGAAAAATATTTGAAATAAATACATGTTATTACCAGGGCTGTGGAGTCGGTACATAAAATTTCCGACTTCGACT
>JAUELA010072071.1:0-10525 GCA_031471845.1 Boltenia villosa | reverse complement strand
TCTTCAGTCTTCCAGTACAACCCATGCACTTCTTGACAATAGCAGGTTCAGTTACTAGTTTAGATTGAAACTTATTTATTTCCTTTAGACCCCAGGGGTACCACAAAGAGGGAAAGTATATTCTATATCATGATTGCCTTTCAGAATAAATTATTAACCAACTTTATATAATAACTCTATTGCATTGATATTTTGTTAATTCATTTTTATTTTGTATTTTCAACTTTTTTAAGGTTATTTCAATGTTTTAGGTTTGTTCCGTTCAAATTTAATGAGCCAGCCTCTGTGATATTACTTTATTTAGTTTAGAACATCCCGATTGTGATCTGAATGATATGTCATTTTGACATTATATTTTTATAAATAATTTCAGTGAAAATTTCTGTGGAAGATGTTTAAATTTTAGCTATTTTACGAAGGATAATGGTTTGAGCTCAAACAGCTTTAGATATTTCAGACTTTTGCCTCCATTACTTGAAATTTTCATCGGAAAGCTTAATTTTTTAGTTTAATTTGTTCACCCGCAGTACTGTGGTTCAAAAATTGAAATTTGTTTTTTTCATCTTCTACTTTTGTAAAGGTTGTGAAAATTAATCAAACATTCCCGAGGGGTGCGGAATATATAAAAGGCTGAATAAATGTTGAAAATATTCTATTTCAAATTCAATATCTTACACCCTATAAGTTGCCAATGTTAAAGCTGGCGTGCTGTTAGCTTGTTGGAAATAGGAAACTTCGATATTTCGAACTTTCAAATAAGTAGTTTTCAATATTCAAAATTCCCATACCTACTTTCCATTGATCAAGAAAAGATATAAAAAATGTTCTTCTCAACAGGACAAAACCAACTTCTTCCAAAAATCTGTCATTTGGTAAACGTCCAGCACCTGCTATACCAAAGAGACCAATGAATGAAGAGAAATCTTTCAGCATAACAGGTGGAAATTATAATAAACAAACAAAGGAAAGCCGAGATAAGATGAAACCTTATAATAGTAAAGGTAGTAGGACATGCTCAAGAGATACAATGGATAAAAATGGACGGAAATCTAATGAAGTCAGTAACAGGTCGAGGAAGAATGAAATATCTCATGACAATGTTCGACCCTATATTGCTGAAGAAAGTGAAGATTCTGAACTACAATGTCCCAACTGTGGTAAGGTATATCCCATTGATGAGCACCTGTTACTTTTAAGTCATATTGATATTTGTGGTGAATGAAAAAATGTCATTATTTCCTTGCCTTCTTTGTCGATTGCTGAAAATTGTTTACCACTGCCTGCCTTATTTTAACCTATTTACTGCGGCTTTTTAATCATTTTTTTATATTATAGATTTGAGTTTGGTGTTTTTAAGGAATTGATGAAGTAAAATTAGATCGTATGTTCTTCAATGCAGTGCCGTATATCCTTTACATTGATTATAAAGCTGCCTTAGCTGATATATATATATATATATTTGAATAAACGTAACTTTATTTGCACAATATAAACGTTTGTTTAAAAACATGCCTCTATTTTTATAAAATTCAAGTTTCATTGCAAGTACAGGCTGTGGCAATGGAAGAAATTTCCTTTCCTTTGTGGCCACAGGACTTAACAGTGCAGCCTATCTACTTTGAACAATCATTTTGTGGCCATATAGGATGAGACCTAAGATGAAAATGTACTCACTAAATTAGTCTCAGTGAATTATTATCTGGTCTCCAATCATAAGCACATACAAAGACATTGATCCTTGCAGGTAAAAATAGGGGGCTACCCTAAGTTCAGTACCAATATTTATAACGCTACTAAATTTCTATAATATTTGCTGTGATACAGTTACGCGAGGTACAATTTTGTGTTTAAGGTTTATTGATGTAAATACACATTTACATGAAGACTTGAAAATGTACATATTTCAATAATTACCAAGCATATCATGCCAAAAAAAATTTCAGAACTGTAAGAGTTGAATTTATCCATTCTCTAAAATCCATTGCAGTGACCAATCAATATACTGTACATGACAAGATGGTATGGTACTCCTTACAATAATTGAAACAAGCGTTTCCAATTTGAATCTTGAACAGTCACAATTCACATGGATGGAATCTAACACATGAAATTTTGGAACATGGAATAAAAATTATAAAAATGGATCGAGTTATTCAGTCACACGTTCTCTCGCAGCCAGTTTGGCTATCAATCTTTCCAACTGACGTTTGGCTTCACATTGTGGGAAATTATCCATGTGATAATACTGAGGAGCAATCTTCACCAACCTGTTCAAAAAATGGAGAAAAAAAATCAGTTTAGTGATAAATTTCATGTAAAAATGTCCATGGGCTAATTGTTTTGTTTTTACCATTCAGGCTTGATATCCGTGTTGGTTCTTATGTAGTTTTTCGTTGTGAGGACAAATTCATTATACAGGACCCATTCCGGTTTGTGGTCGAGGCAGGTGGACGGGTGCAGTTGTACAACCTGGTTGTCCTTCACTGTCAGATAGTGTCCAGTCCTCTCTAAGTGTGCCACCTGGTTAAAGAGAATGACATGCCTGACCTTAAGTGAACAAACAACGGAACCTTAGTCTTGACTTAAATAAAGAGAAATAAATAACCTGCATGAAAAATCCTGACACCAAGGCCTTCCTGATGTTAATATAATAGTCCCGGCTCGTGAATTCCGTGCTGCGGCGGGGCAGTGCAAAGCGGTCCATGATACGTGCCAACTGCTGCCTGACGTTATCAGCAGATGCCATGGATCGATGATTGATGAAGTTGTCATAACACCACTGATTGTTGGTTTGATCTTAATATCAAAGACAATTTAGTTTAACTGGTCATTGATCTTAAATACCAGTGCCATTGGGGTTCATAGCTTAGAGACTGTACGAGGTTTCAATAAAAAGTATGATTAATCGTTCCATATTGAAAATTTCACACATCAAAGTCTTCTTCATCTGAAAATTATGCAAAATGGTGGGGGTTCATAAAAAGGGCATAGGCTATTGAGAATATACGATGGATTTTTGAGGTGTAAGACTGGAGTAGAAAGTTTTAGACCACACAACACAATATATCTTGAAAATGTAGAATAATGAATTGCTATTATGAACAAGATTCACCACTTCATTCCTTATTGCTTCCATCTCAGCAATATTTTGGAAAGATGAGGAGCTGTGACTGTGGAAAGTAAGACACCGACACAACTACTGACAGTTTGTTATACAGATATAAAATTTGTTTCTGCCGCCCTCCCCTCCAATTTTAGAATGGCTCACTGAGGGGTTATCTTCATAGATGTGGAAAGACACATGAAGTATTTGTAGAAGGGGACTCAAAACTAAGATTGTAAATTTGTGAAAAGGTCTGGGATGACTTTGGATTTTTACATTTTTCTCTGTGGTTATATTAAACCCTCTAAACCGGGGGTCGGCAACCTTTTTCGCACTGAGGACCGGTTCAAGCCTGGCATTTTTTTGCGGACCGGTACTCAATAAAATGACAAATGTTTGGTGCATGCAAATTTATTACAACTCGTGACGCTGATTCAGTGAGGTATCTGGGCTTGTTTTGCCGCAATAAGATGCCCCCACCTAGGGATTATGGTAGTCAATGGCACCCGCAGTGTGTTCCTAATGTCCAGTCTACTTCGTGATGTAGTCTTGGTTACTGTCACTACAGAAAAAAACCAGCCTCGCATAGATAGGATGTTTGATGTAGCAGGGTTTTTAAGGTTGTTATGGCGAGGTCAGGATATTCTTGCTTGATTTTCATCCAGAACATTGTTAAGAGTCGTTGTCTTAAACGTAAATCCAAGGTCACCATCATTTGCATCATTGCATCATTGCGATTAATTGGTAAATGGCAATTTTTGGAGCAATTTAGCCTTGGTGTGCGCGGCCCGGTAACAAATTCCTCACGGACCGGCACCGGTCCGTCGACCGGTGGTTGCCGACCCCTGCTCTAAACGACCAACAAAAAGTTATGTTTATCCTTTTATGTTTGGCAAAATTTTTTCTTTATGAGTCTCAAATTGCCTACTTGATCTATTCATTACTGCCACAAAGTAAGCTGTTCACCCACTAAGCACATATTTTACACTGAAATAGATTACAAAAACCTCTTACTTTGCTTATAAGCATGATAGACATTGAGCAGCGTGAGATGATCCCCATCGATATGCGCAAATCTCATCTTTGCCTCGTCTGACTGTTTTTTCGCTTCGCTCGGACGCACAAAGCACTGGGGAACTGTGTTGAACAGAAGAGAGGACCGCGGCGCAAGTCCGTACGATTAGTACAAATGTTCGTTTGCAGTCCAAACTATATTAATACAGCCCAAAATCTCGTTTAATTTGTGTTATTTTGCCCAAACCAAAACAATATACTATATATTATATTGATATAGATAAAAGTAAATTTTACCACTGGTATATTTTTATCTTTCGCAATGTTTGGTTAAACCCTAATAAAAACAAAGAGGATGGAGAAAAATACTGGGAATTCAATTTGGTGTTCTAAAGTTGCCATACATTACAAGCTAGTTATAATTCATAGAATTTAAGAGTAAAGCAAATCTAACCAACGTATTCAAAAGTTGTAAAAATGTAATAAAAATATTGATGAAATCAAATGCATTTTCTACACTGATGGAAGAAAATCAACCAAATTTGCTCACTAACCTGATAACATTGCAGTGACGCTCAATATCTCATTGGAGCAGTTATAGTCACAACTTGCAACGAGCATCTTGGCTAGTTGGGGATCCAGGGGAAACTCTGCCATGATGGAGCCAAGCTCAGTGAGATCTCCATCATCATTTAGAGCAGCCAAATAATTGAGAAGCTCAAGAGCCCTCATCAGTGTTTCAGGGGCTGATGACAAAAAAGTTGGGTTCAATAAACAAGCAATCAGAATCCTAGTTTGAATCCCAAGATCAATTATTTACCTGGAGGATCCATGAAGTCAAAATGCACAAGATCATCAATACCCAACTTCTTCAGCTGGAGGACAACAGATCCCAAATTGGATCGGAGAATCTCAGGGTAAGTATTTTCCTGAATATATTTTTTTTATATTTTAATTTTTTGAAAATATAAAAATATTTAAAAAATATTATGAAAAACATGCTCACATGCATTTCTGTCTTATAGGCCTTTTCAGTGTAAAGGCGGAAACATTTTCCAGGTCTTGTCCTTCCTGCCCGTCCAGCTCTCTGTTGGGCACTGGCTTTACTGATGGCAGAGACAAGTAAGGACTCGACACGGATGCGAGGATTGTATACCTGAATGGAAGAATCAATTGTCCAATATTTCAATTTACTTTTTATCATAAGGACCAGGACAACTTCAAAATGATTCTGTTACCTTCTGTTTTGAAAATCCAGGATCAATCACGAAAACTATTCCATCAATGGTGAGAGAGGTCTCTGCAATATTGGTCGATACGACAACCTACACAAGCACAAAATAAAATTTACCTGCGGACCTCCATTTTTAAATAATGACAAAATTTAAAATTGACATTACCTTTCTTCCAATGGCCCCATTAGCTTTCTTCGGGGGTGCAGCTTCGAAAATTCTTTGTTGCTGTTGAGGAGGCAGTGTGGAGTAAAGTGGGATGACTTTGATGTCACCAACATCTGGTCCCAAGTTGTCGACCTCGTTCTTAATACGTCGACAAGCTTCATCGATTTCCTGTAAAAGTATTGGTTAATTAGAAAGTTAAGATGAAGAAAATATTGACAGGATAATTTTCAGAATCCTAAAGATTCTCATCTACATCCAACCTCTTGTCCTGTGAGGAAGAGTAAAACATCTCCTTCCTCCTCTTCACAAAGATGAATCTGGATGACTGTTCGAATAGCAGCTTCCAGGTAATCTCGTTCTGGTTCAGGAGTATAGAAGATCTCCACAGGATGCGTTCTCCCTGGAATGCTGAGCAGTGGAGCGTTGTCAAAATAATGCTGAAATTTTCCAGCATCCAGTGTGGCACTCATCACCACGATCTGAAAACAATATCAACATATAACACTTCCCCCATTCAGAAAACAAAAGGCACGTAATGCTCCATATGCCATTATTAAGTAAATATTGCATATATGTTCACAGTTAACTGGAATAATAAAAATACAAAGTAGAATTGAAATAACATGACAAAATATTGTGGTGAACATTAAAAATCTTTTGAACATCTGGAGCTACAGTTGGATATTCCAGTCCTAATTATATTAACTTTCTCCTACCTTCAAGTCTGGTCGCTGTTTAGTGACCTCTTTTATAACTCCGAGCAATATGTCTGTTGCGAGTGTACGTTCATGGGCCTCGTCCAACAGTATCACGTTATATCTTTCCATCAGTGGATCAGCCATCGCTTCACGAAGTAACATTCCGTCTGTCATGTATTTCAGAACTGTACGTGGTGAAGAACAGTCTTCAAATCTGCATCAAAAAAGGGAGATTTTCAAGGAATATAAACATGTCATTTCTTTCCAAATAGGTTGAAATGTGGGTGTAAACTCTGTACCTGATGGAATATCCCACTTCCTGTCCCAGCATGACGTCCATTTCTTCAGAAACACGCTGTGCCACACTCATAGCCGCCACACGACGTGGTTGGGTACAGGCAACAGCTTTGCGAGTTACCACTGGACAATTAGATCTAACAAACTCAGCACACCATTGTGGAATCTGATTGAATTTGTAAGAGCGTTAACAGACGGAGTTTTAAACATACAAATACACTGGACAAGTTCAATTCTTACAAGTCAAAAATTTCATCCAATCATTCACTCCTTGGATGTATTCTGAGTACAGAAACACCATCGATTCATCATCATCAATTTCAATCAGTAACAAAGGTAAAAACTGGATTAAATTTGGTCATTAAATTGCTATAATTTTACTTTTCTATCTAGGAAACAAGTAAGTAAGGAAATAAGAGGTGAATGTTTACGGGGGAAAATACAAATTAGGATAAAACAGGATTTACGTAATTGAACCCAATGGGGAAGAGAAAGAAATACAATGGAGAGTGAAATCGATGAAGGAGACATAATGGTGCTGAGTATAGCCAAAAGGAGGGACTGATTTCAGTGCAGAAAATCAACTAACCAACAACAATCAACAACAAAACAAAAGAAATGAATTTCACCGATATAAATGCTATTGAAAGACCATCTCAATTAATCGATTACCTAGACATAGACATATTACCTCCTCAAATCCTTGAAGGGGTACAAAAGAAACAGATAAATAATAAAACTGCATACAGAATTAAAGTAAAAGATAAGGAAATAGAAAATGAACTGGTGAAAGAAGGAATAAAATATTTTTTTTAAAACCAAACGTTTATACTTCATCCCACACAATACATCCAAGATGCAACTGAAATTATACTAAGTCAAATGCCCTTTGAGGTGTCTCAACAAAACTTAAATGAATTCATGTCACAATATGGGGAGATCATTTCAATCATTATTGGGTATGATTACAGAGGTGTTGCAGACGGTACAAGGAATATCATGATGCGTTTGGAATAGCACATTCCACAAAAACTCGAACTACCAGAATATATGACAGGAGAAAAAATCTTTTGTATTATGAAAATAGGCCAAATACATTCAAAAGAAAATATTACATTTACAAAATGATTGGTCACGAACTAAATTGGTCGAAAAGGATCAGATGTGACCATAGTGGAAACAAAGGGATACCACACCTGACAGAAGACTGTACGAAACAAACCAAACAACTTATCTCTACACTACAACAGACTAAATAAAGAAAATGAAGCAATTACTATTCTAGCAAGGATATGAGAAAAAACTCTTGCATCACAAGAACGTTTCCCTTCTATAATCAGTTCACAGCAAAATGAAGGAACAAAAGCAAAGAAAAATGTGATACCAACAATCATCGAAAACCAATCCAATGAACTTAAAATAAATGCAGAATCAAAATCTGACAATCGTACAATGGACGATTAGGAATAGAACTATGATGAAACATTAGATTCACCAGGAGAGAGCGATCTAAATAATTTTATACTTGGATAATCTCAATGACGAAGCCAAAGTGAAATGCATCTCAATTTCAGGAGGAAAATTTCAAGATGGGAAAGCTTGGCTTAGAGGTAACAAAGAAACAGAAGTTTGAAAAAAGTTTGGTTTTATTTATTGGAACTAAACATATAAACCATACACAGCGAATTGTGAAAAAACACATAAAAGAGATAATGGATGTCGCTGCAAAAGGGTTTACACCATGACTACTATACCATACAAAGGAAATTTTGTGGGTCCACATAAAATTAACGAGGTCATGGAAAAGAAAGATCAATTATTAAGGTAATAGATGTCCCAGAAGAGCTGCTGAACCAACAGCAAGATCTATATTACGAAACAAGAATAAAATCATTGAAAATGTACAAGCTGATCGAAAGGAGAGCAAAAACAACAAAAGAAAGAAAATCAAAAACCAAACTAGCAAAAAGATTTTGAAGTTTTTCCTTTTCTTACATAAGCATAAAACAAAAATGGACCATACTTTATGCGACTGTTTATGAAGAAAAAAAACGTATCATGTGACAAAAAAATCTTAGATGGATTGGAATAAAACACTAGGAGGGAACCTTTCAAAGCAATTCAATACATACCTGCGTTGTCTTGCCCGAGCCTGTTTCTCCTACAAGTACAATCGTCTGGTGATTATTTAGGAGTTTCATGAATTTTTCTTTGTATTCCCAAACTGGCAGCCCCAATCTTTTCTTCAAGATGTCATAATACCGTTGTGTATATGGCAACTGTGTCAGTGGATTCAATGGAACCTGATTGTAAAAAAATATAATCCATTTTAATGATTTTGCCCATTTGTCGTATAGAATATATCATTTTGCACTTACAGGTGCTGGCTTCGCGAGCTGGGAATATGAATTTGAACTTCCATGATCTGACTTACGATCTCCTCTGTCTCTGTCTCTGAATTTAATAAAATTTGAATTTCATCACCAAAATTCTTGTGTGGCAAATCTAAATGATGGTATGAGGCTAAGACAGGGGTGGGCAAACTACAGCCCGCGGGACGCATGCGATCTTTTGGTGCAGCCCGCGAACTTCCTCGCAGGGCAATGTCAATTTGTGTGGTCCAGACATTTTCGCACAGAAAAAACGCGTTTAACGAGACTACAATGAGATTTCACAGCTATGTTGCAAACAATAACGGATGATAATAATCAACGGAGTATTATTTTCAAGTTTTTTAACCGCTCAATGCCAACCAAGGGAAAAGAAATTTTATTGAATGCGGCCTGCTTATCATTAATGGGGTAAATTTAAAATATAAATAGCCATATTTCCGAATTTTGTGGTATTATAGGTACTTAAAAGTTCTAAAAAATGCATTTTCTCCTCCGTTTGCAGTAAGTTTCAGTAAGTTAGAGGTAACTGACCTGTCATCATCTGATCGTCGTTTTCTCTTGTGGTCATCACCAATATCAAGTCTATGCCTCTTAGACATATTTATCTTCGAAAATATTTATCACAAATCGTGCTTCTTTCTTGTCGGCACCACGAAATGATGAAAACCACGAAATTTGCTCAAAAACGGACGAGGAACGTTGTTTCCGAGTAGCCCACGTAATGCATGAATACACAGATATCACGTGGGCAGTGTGATTGCCAATATGATCAAAAAATGTAGCCAATAAGGCAATAACCACGCCAATAAAGGAACATGCCCGAACAGGTATCCAGACAATTCGCCAACATTAAAAAAAAATTGATCTTAAAGTTAGGGTTAGTGACACACAAATATTTTTTTTTGAATGTTGGCAAAATGTCCTTCTGTTATGACTTCAAAAATGATGACGAATTGTCCTTAACTCGCCCGAACCTCTAGCTAGGAAGCCCTTTTTCTCACGAAGATGCGGGAGTCTCGGGTGTAAAAAGTTCTTTTTCCGCTCAAAAGTGCAGCCTTGAGATACGATCGTATGAGCAATTGTACATGGATATAACCTTGGACGACCAATTTTTGGGAGTACCGTTCTCGACGCTGCAGCCAAGCAAAAGAAACGAAACCTCCATCAAATCAGGAAGAGTCGATAAACCACAACGAGACTGGGTCTTATATTAACAATGACACCCTGGCCAATCATCTTTAACCCCTACTCTACCCAGAATACCACACCTGTAAATATTTACGACGCTATCACCCCCGTACAATCACCAACTCCTAGCGTTCCCACCTTATTATTATTACACACTCATTCCAGACCATATGATTAACCATTAGGTCCATATGAAAAACAACAGATTGAAAACACAAAATAAAGATAAATTTTAAAAGTACAAACAGGCGATGAGGCTCAACCACAGTGAGAAAACCTTTAAATACAGAAACATTAAATGAGACAGTGTCAGAGTAGTAAAGGCTGGAATACACGTACGCGGTAAACGCACACGTTTTTGGTTTGTTTCATTACAACCGCGCGTATACGTATGGAATCGAATTACGTGCGGTTGTAATGAAACAAACCAAA